>JAWPHD010005935.1:0-153418 GCA_037043455.1 Cyrtodaria siliqua
AAAAATCAGAGCAAAACACAATAAATATACAACATTCTTTAATGTGTTATTAAGTGTACTTGTCACAAATGCTTTATTGGGTAGGCCTCATAATCTGAAGAAAAATTGAATATCACACTTTGCTCATGAAATTGTATGGCTAACAGTGATTTACAGTGACCAATAGAAATTCTCTCCGCCCCAAATACAATAGGCTCGAAATATGTCCTTAATCAAATAAGTTCATAGAGCTTGGTTTCAACTGATGTAAAATAAACAAAGATTCAGGCCTCTGGACGCTCTACTGGCTAACATGGTTGTCAATAACAAATGGGGGGATGTGATGTCACATATATACATATGGCTGGGTTTTTTTCAACTTTCTTTTATTGAAGTAAACATGCATTTTGAACAATTCTCGTGAAACATGAAGGACCAACATTTCATTTTATCTTTTCATTCAATCAAAGACCCGCATCTTGACTTGACTTGACAGTTCATTTTTTCTAAAATGTGTACTGGTTAAATTGAACATGTTCAAGCTATCATTGATATAAATATTATGACAAAGTTTGGTGAACATCAGATTATAATGAGAACTATGTCTATGATTGTTCCGAATTCCATTCATAAAGTTCTGACATCAACAAGGATTGTAACTGTGACATTAATATACTAATTAAGGATATATAAGAATAGACCGACCGACCAACCCGATCTACCGACCGATCCGACCAATTGGTGTAATAGTCCTCTTGATAAGCACTGAGGTCGTGACAAAATATAACGACCTTGTTCTATAGACTTATTTTCGGAACTTGTAAGGTGGTGGTGGGATGGGGGATGTGTTGGGGTGGGGATGGCGAGTGGGATATAGGTACTAGACCAACACACAGACCACTGGACTAATGATTGTGCCAACACACTAACAAGTGTGTCATCTAACCCATTGTACAGTTGTCATCTATCATTGTTACCATGTATTATGTATTACCTTGAAGACTCTCAAAGACCTTCAATTTAATATCCAAGATGCCAGAGTCTGATTTCCCAGTTGTTGACCCTTTGTCCGGGGCCCCAGCGACTCAGAAGTTAAAAACTGGCTCAACTTAGGCAGTCTCACAGACCTTCAATTTAATATACCCATTATACCACAGTTTATGATGTCCCATTGCTTGACCCATGTGACCCTTAAATGCCCCGACCCTTTCGCACCAAGGGTTTCAGTAGGATTGAAAACTTGAGTTTGAAGTACTCTCACAGACCTTCAAAGGCAAACATTCAAAAACATATGTTACATATATAATGCACCTGGCACACCCAGGCGAATTAGACACATGTACAAAATGATTTTTTTAATTCCCGTCCCTAGGAGCAAAAGCATGTCCAATTCCCCAGGTAGAAGCTATTATATCAAAATTAAATATCTCCATGTTGGTACTGGTCCTCAGTCTTATTCCCTACCCCAGTGTCATCAATGCTGTCTAATTCCCCAGGTATGCCCCCCCCCTCCCCCCACCCCACTCCCCGGGGTATTTTCGTCCTTTCAGCCAGCCCTAGCCCCAGGAGTGGAATGAAAATAATAAAATCAATTTGCATATCTACAGCAATCATGTACTCAACTGCAATAAAGTAACCCCTATAGTGAAAAAGAAGATGCATTTACAAGCAGCCGGTGATGTACATATGACAGACAGACGCACGTAGGTATGAACTATCATGGCATTATTAACATACCCATTTTTTCTTGTTAACAGCAGTTATAATCAAGTTATTCACAAGGTATTTTCATTCTCAATGGAATCTGTTAATTACTGATATTTACAAAACAACATTATTCCAAATCTCTTAGAACATAACCTTTTATCATCTAGTTATGATCATGCCAGCTGCACTTAGAACTGCAAATAATGATAATTTTGTTTTGTATGGTGTTTTACATCATATTTAGCAAATTATATGACAGTCGATTTGTTTTGTGGTAGAGGAAGACAATCCCATTGTTCCTGGGAAGAACCAGTACTGTATACCTCCCGCCATCCTGGGTAGAACCAGTACTGTATACCTCCCGCCATCCTGGGTAGAACCAGTACTGTATACCTCCCGCCATCCGTAAGAATCAACACTTTCTCACTTGACCAATCAAACTCATAATAATAGATCTAATAATAGATCTAATTATAGATCTGATAATGATAATAAAATAATAATAATAAAAATCATTATAAATACTTCATTTAAAAAAGAGCTCATTTTAAACATGTCAATCTTCTCAGAGGCCCTCCAAATAAATTAGAAGTAACACTTTTTTTGCAAAATGAGAGAGAGAGAGAGAGAGAGAGAGAGAGAGAGAGAGAGAAAATCCCACATATTACACATACAGTTTTATACAGTGTACATTCAGTATATATTATTTATTGGGATTAAATTTACTGTCTCAATAAGTATATGCTTAAGCAAACAAAATGGGTTTTATGACTCAAGAAATGCTTATGTCAAAAAAAAAAGTTTATGTCAGCTGATTAAAGAAATACAACTTTCTATCAATCTTACCCAAATTAACACAATGTTAAAACCTGACACTTTCTTGTCTATTAATCTATAATCCTGTTAATCCCTCAGCAGATTACACATTTATATTAAAACTACTTTAATTGAATAACTAAACACAAATAGAATGACATATCCTGAATAACACCCGGCAAAACCTAATATATATCTGCTATATTTCTACTATAGAACTAATTCCTTTAAATCACACATTTTGCATTAAATTCCATGTTTTCTTCCTTTTTCTCCAAAACTGTCAAATCGAACACTTGTAAACGTGGCTGTTGGTGTTTTATTGTAGTACTAGATAGAGTTAACATTGTGTGAAACAGGCCTGTGTTATCTAAAGGACAAAACTATACTGTACAAAATTGTTAAGGACTGTACTAAAGATTTATTTGACCAGAACATTTAGTGTGCCAATATTTTTTATTACAATGCAAATTTTATTTTATTTTTTGTTGTTGTTTTTACATAAAAAAAAATATAATACTGTAAAAGGTGGGGTATTTAAAGGTGGGGTATTTAAAGGTGGGGTATTTTTTACAAAATATACTGAACAAAAACGTTAAAGTTCAATTATCGAGTGCGTGTCTTTTGTTATAGAAACAAAACCACACTTAATTATATTACATCCTCAATATAAAGTCCAAACATTTTAGTGAGAGTTGAGTGTGTTCTCTAACATGTAAGATGTTTACAATGTAATAAAAAAATGTTTGATTTTAAAGGGACACATGGCAATCTTGAAGTGCTTATCAAGCATTAAAACTAGCGTTTCGATTCATTTTTACTTTAAATCTGCTTGCGTATATTTCAATATAATTTTATACTTTCAACATTTTTTGAATAATGATAATGACTATATTATTGGTGAAATCAGTTTATCACTTACTACTTTACTTTTCATGTTTGACTATATTATTGGTGAAATGTAATCAACAGTTAGTAATATGCAAACACAGTTTCCTTTATACTATTCTTATTACTGACATTAATGATTGAACAAATGCAATTTATGTAGAAAAACTTATGGGACGCCGTAAGTTTTAAACAAGAGGCCCAAGAGGGCCTGTGGACACTCTACTGGCTATAATGGCTCTTATAACACCAATGAAGCGAGTGACTGCAATTTATGTTTTTTTGAAAGTTTTGCGCAAAATACAGCATTTTTAACTAAATCAAGGGCCATATGCAAAACTAAAAAATTTGGTAAAGTTTGGTAAAGATCAGATGAAAAATGAAGGCCCTATCGTCTTAAGATGCAAAAAAGCATTTTTAACGAAATCAAGGGCCATAACTCCGTTGTTACTGGTCCAATCTGGCTGGTTTTCAAACTTGTCCAACTTTCATTGATATTAACAATCTGGTAAAGTTTGGTAAAGATCGGTTGAAAAATGAAGGCCATGATCGTCTTAACGAGGCAAAATATAAGTTTAACTAAATCAAGGGCCATAACCGGCTGTTACTGGTCCGATCTGGCTGGTTTTCAAACTTGTTCAAGCTTTCATTGATATTAACAATCTGGTATAGTTTGGTTAAGATCAAATGAAAAATGAAGGCCCTATCATCTTAAAGAGACAAAAGTTAACGACGGACAACAGGCGGACAGACGACGGACAACTCGCCATCCCATAAGCTCTGCCGGCCCTGCTGGGGTGGGGAAGGAGGAGGAAGGAGGCCGAGGCTGTGGTTTTAAGGTCTTTATGATGTACCTACCTACCCTGCAGATATTGTTCATCCATAATAAAGGGCTTCATGGCAGATTAGTATGTTGCTAAATGTTAACAACATGAGACCCTCTGTAAATTATGGCTGAAGTAATTCTTACTATCATCATGGACTGATCCCAGATTAGTCGTAAGAGGCCGGCAGACGCACAATACCCTACTTTAATGACGGAACACTAGGCAATCTCCATTGTTTTCTAACTTGTTGAGGCTTGCTAGTTTTTCTACATAACTTGCATAATATGTGCAAATCATTAATAATAATAGCTTAAATTGTTTAAAGCAAATTGTTTTTGCACATTATTAATTGTTGATTAGGCCAAATAAAATAATAGGTGTGGTTCCGGTTTCCCGACTAAGCCTGTTTTTAGGGTCCAACCCTAAACATTTTGTGACCCCTCAAATTTTTATACATTCTATTTTTTTTGTTTACATTAATTTTTCTTTTTTTTTCATTTCTTCTTTTAGTTTTTAATTTTTTTTTCTATCGGTTCTGTATCAGATGATATCAACAAATATATAGTTTATGTATTTATTGGGTATAAAGTATAGTGTAAAAAAAATGAAATATAAATTAAAATATTTTTAGAAAATAAAATATTTTCCCTACCTACCTACCCTATTTTTTTTGGAGCATGTAATAGGAACATACATAATTTTATTTGGCCTTATTTAGCACCAACAATATATTTAAACCTATAGTATAATAATGAAGAAAACTTGAAACTCTAATTTTATTACAAAATTCTTTTATGTAACATTAAATACAGGTTTAAAGTCCACTTGATATTGAAATTGTGCCAATATAAATTCTAGATAAAAAAATACTTCAAGGTTGTCATGCGTCCCTTTATTAATGAAGGAGAAAAAGGTTTTCCAAATATTTTTAAAATAAAGATTTAAATAAGATTAACTTAAAATATGTATTTGCACATACTTTAACAATTTCTTTCAAACTGGCTGTTAAAGGGACACACGGCAGTCTTGACGTGTTTGAAATGGGTGTCTTCATTTATATATCCAGTGTCATGTTTACTTTTACCTGGTTACAGTTAAATAAAATTTTAAGTATTCACTATTTCGTCTTAATATATACTCGGTAAAAAAGGTTTTGGACCAGGGTATATAAAGTCATATATAAAACAAGAGGTCAATGACCTTGAAGCTCTACTGATTGATTTTGATTTCAGGAAGTAGTCGCTACAGACTTGTTTTTTGAAAATCTATTTTTAACCGTGGCGGCCATCTTGAATTTCCGGCCGACCTGAAATTTTGCTAAGATCAATAAGACATTAAGAGCAACATTCCTGTGAAGTTTCATGAAAATCCGTCAAGTAGTTTCAAAGAAGTAGTCGCTACAAGTTTTCATTATATAACTCTATGTAAACAAAGCAGCCATGTTTAAGGTCAAATCAAAACGATTTTCGACAAGGACGAACATCATGTCATACTGATCATTTTAGAAAAAGTCCCATATCAATATCTCTTATTGTTTTGAAGAAGTAGTCGCTACAAACTTATTTATTTTAAA
Organism: Cyrtodaria siliqua; assembly: GCA_037043455.1. NCBI lineage: Eukaryota > Metazoa > Mollusca > Bivalvia > Adapedonta > Hiatellidae > Cyrtodaria > Cyrtodaria siliqua. The sequence goes on from JAWPHD010005935.1 coordinate 5,791, forward strand.
TCTATTTTTAGCTGTGGCGGCCATCTTGAATTTCCGGCCGACCTGAAATTTTTCTAGGATCAACTAGACATCAAGAGCAACATTCCTGTGAAGTTTCATGAACATCCGTCAAGTAGTTTCAGAGGAGTAGTCGCTACAAGTTTTTACTATATAACTCTATGTAACCAAAGATGGCCACTGGCAGCCATGTTTAACGTCGAATCAAAATATTTTTCCACAAGGATCTACATCATGTCATGCTGATCATTTTAGAAAAAGTCCCATATCAATATCACTTATAGTTTTCAAGAAGTAGTCGCTACAAACTTATTTTTTAAAAATCTATTTTTAGCTGTGACGGCCATCTTGAATTTCCGGCCGACCTGAAATTTTGATAGGATCAATTAGACATCAAGAGCAACATTCCTGTAAAGTTTCATGACAATCCGCCAAGTAGTTTCAGAGGAGTAGTCGCTACAAGTTTTTACTATATAACTCTATGTAAACAAAGATGGCCGCTGGCAGCCATGTTTAATGTTGAATCAAAACGATTTTTGACTAGGATCAACATCATGTAATGCTGATCATTTTAGAAAAAGTCTCATATCAATATCACTTATAGTTTTCAAGAAGTAGTCGCTACAAACTTATTTTTTAAAAATCTATTTTTAGCTGTGACGGCCATCTTGAATTTCCGGCCGACCTGAAATTTTTCTAGGATCAATTAGACATCAAGAGCAACATTCATGTAAAGTTTCATGACAATCCGCCAAGTAGTTTCAGAGAAGAAGTCGCTACAAGTTTTTACTATATAACTCTATGTAAACAAAGATGGCTGCTGGCAGCCATGTTTAACGTTGAATCAAAACGATTTTTGACTAGGATCAACATCATGTCATGCTGATCATTTTAGAAAAAGTCCCATATCAATATCACTTATAGTTTTCAAGAAGAAGTCGCTACAAACTTGTATTTTAAAACTCTATTTTTAGCTTTGGCGGCCATCTTGGATTTCACATCAACATGAATTTTTGCTAGGATCAACTAGACTTTATGGGCAACTTTTCTGTAAAGTTTCATGAATATCCATCCAGTAGTTTCAGCTGTGAAGTCGCTACAAATAAAAGTTTACGGACAGACGGACAGACGGACAGACGGACAGACAGACGGACAGACAGACGGACGACGGACGCCGCACCACGGCATAAGCTCCGCTGATCTCTGATCAGTTGAGCTAATAAAACTAGTGGACAGAATTTAAGTATCTTTTTTTAGCAATCAAAGTCTACCCTACTCGGTTAATTTGGTACCAGAAACATTAAATTCCAAACAAGATTTGATTTAAAAAAAATATCGCGAACACACAAAGGGTCTGTAAAAAATGTTGCAAAGTCCATAAAAAGTAACAGCTACGGACACATTCAACCAATAAAATGATTATTATTTTTTCGCAAACTTTCATTGTAAACGATAATTACTGTTGATTGTTGATCTATTGTGAATTATCAACTGAGATAATACGGTTATGGTCGAATGTCATGGTTCAGCGATCATTGTACGGGTTCGAACACTGCCATGGTCCAAAACTTTTTTTACAGAGTATACTATAAGTTTTAATATATTATTGGTGCAATAATATCAAAAATTAGTAATATGCAAAAATATATGTCTTAATACTAATCTTATTATTAATATTAATGATTGAACAAATTCAAGTTATGCAGAAAACTTAGTGGGACACCATGAGTTTTTAAAAAATAAAGATTGCCATGTGTCCCTTTAATAGCTAGGTCATTCTTCTTTAGTTTTAGGATTACCAACCCTCCTACCCTAAAATTTGGCAGAAATGATCAAAATATTGTTGCATTATTCTAGTATTAAATCAAATACAGTATTGATTTATTGTTTTATGCCTATTCTATATAGAGGTATACTGGGAGAAAAATAATCCTCGTCCCTATTTACAATTCAGGCTCCCTCGGGTGAGATTTCCCTATCTCACATGGATACTCATGATGGATTCTTATATTCTTGCATACCGGAAAGGGTATCAGCGTTTTACATGGGGGATGGAAAGTCTTATCTTTATGGGTAAAGATAAAAGTCACGTGCATCAATAATGACGTCACAAACGTGAACAGATGCATGATGTCATTGTGTTAAAAAGACAATTAAAACGTTGGTTATTGGCTACATGAATGCATAAAATATCAATGATTCGCAAAAAAAAGAACCAATCATGGGTATGCGATTCAGATATTCCAACCCTCTGTATAATTGTTTTAATCGGAACCTCGGCAGTTGTACCTTGGGTTGGAATTCGGAGCCTCAGTTCCGCTAAAAACAATTATACCTCGGGCTGGAATTGCCGACCTTTACCGGATAAACATGAAAGATTCTTATAATCTTATATATTATTTAGAGTAATAATCAGCACACCAGTCATTATTTTTCACACTTTACTGATTTGGCGAATTATAAACAGTTAGAATAGAATATTTAATGACAAAACAGGACTACTGAAATTGGTTATTATAAGTTGAGTAATGATATCAAAGAACGCTTTTGAAATTGGTTATTATAAGTTCATTGTCCCAAAGGAATTATCATCACAGAAATAACATCTATCTATGTCAGATAGATGCCATATGAATTTTGCGGAAAATATCTAATTTATTTACCAATATTAAAGGGACACACGACAATCTTGATTTTTTTGATTTTTTATTACTCACGGTGTCCTGCTAGATTTCTATGAACTTGCATTTTTACAATCATTTATATTATTAAAATAATTTAAAGCAAATTGTGTTTGCATTATTACTAACTGTTGCTTATATACTACACTAGTTATATATTTAACCTATGGTTGAATAACAAGCAAAACATTATATTTAATTATACGCAAGCAGGTTTAAAGTCATAATGATACTGGGATTAATAAATCAAGGCATAATTTCAATGCTTGATAAAAACTGCAAGATTGCTGTGTGTCCCTTTAAAATAATTGTATTTTTTCTCTTTTTCAATCAATAATTGCGAGACAAAATAATTTTGTAATTGTGTGACAAAATAATTGTGTGAAGTATAGATTTGTCTATAGGCTATACGTACACAGCTATCTATACGATCTTGAGACTCCATATACACACACCATATACATGCATATTTTCGATGCAATTGTCCCCATCCTAATTGATAAGACGTTCGCCTCGGAGGTGTTAACTTCCTATTGCCTACCACTTTTTGTGACAAATGTCACATAAAAACATTTTCATGTTAAATACTGACAATACGAACCTGTACACTATATTTTCATGTTAAAATGAAAATGTTGATTAATGGAAATGTTGATAAGGTTATAAAGTAATAAACTGATTAATCCAGCATCATTTTGAAATTAAATCTTTGTACATATACAAATATTTAAATAAAAGGAAGCAATATCAAAATTCTGGAGTTTTTTTTGTTTTTTTTTAATCTGCTAATTTTAAACATAGAATTGGTGAAATATAATCAACATTAGTAATAACAATTTGCTTTGCATTATTCCAATAATTATTTTATAAGGATTCCAAATATATGCAAATTATTTCGAAAAACGAGACACTGCAAAATTTAACAAAATCAGGATTGCAGTGTGTGCCTTTAATACATACAATCCCAAGCACTCAACGTGGAACTATGGTATCTTGCTCTGAAGTGTGGAGCCGTATTAATGTCTCTTTTTTTTTTTAAAAAAAAGGTAAGAAAATTAATAAACATCAGATCAAGTAATGAAAATTGACTGAAAATTAGCATCAAAGGACCGAAAATGAGCATCACAGTCACCATTAAAGAACTACAAATGGAAGTCAAAAGACGTTACCTTGATGAATGTATAAATTGAAAATCACAGCCTCCAATTATAACATCAAGGAACTGAAACTGGTGAACATGACTGAATGAACATCAATAAGAAATACAAAAACATCAAGGGTCTGAACACATCACATTGTCCGTCGTCGTCCATCACACTTTAACCTGCAACCTAAACCTAGGCCATAACTTGAAAAGTATTTGACCTATGTTCATGAAACTTCAGACTCATCTTCATCTTACCTCACATGTCCAATAACTCTGACTTTCATTTTGGCAGAGTTATGTCCCCATTCATAAAACTTTAACCTGCAACCATAAAACTAACTTGCAACCTAACCAAGCTCATAATTGAAATAAGCACACGGCAGGTGACACAAGTGTTCCGTGGAACACTCTTCTTAGACTAGTAATTTATATAGAGGATCATACAGGACAGTCTTCGCGAAAACCGCCGGTCCGTCTAACATAATTGACAAATTTTTGAAATGTCTGGCAGAAAAATCACATAAGTCGGTTCAAGTGTCCAGCCATTTTTAAAACTAAAACTCTATCACGAATCTCATTTTATTGCTTGTAAAATACCCTTTACTCTGTCCGAGTGTCCGGTCATTTTTAAAACTAAAACTTAACTGGAAATTGCGTTTTTATCGCTTGTAATTTGAAGCTGTATTTGTCATTAAATAAAAAGTTCTCTCCCTTGATTAAACTTGATCAATTTATAAGCAGGCATTTCATTGGTTGATTAACAGATTTGTACAAATCGCATTGCAGCTTTCAAGTCCCAATTATTTATTTTTTTGTAATTATGTCTAAAATGACGCTGTATAGATTTGTTTCCTCCTATGTCATCGTTGGGGTCTCGTGGAAGGTGCATCAAATACACTAATAATTCAATTACAGTGTCGTTTTCCCATACTTTTGCACATTAATTGGTATAATAGTCGTCCATGAAAGCGATACACAGCATATCAAATGATTTATTATTTAAAACTCTGTCGTCTTCCCTGGTGTTGGAGGGGGTGGGAGGTGGGGGTGAGAATAACAGGGGGTCAATTACTTTTTTAATTATGTCTGAAACAGTGTACAATAATATGTTTTTCTCCTGCATGTGTCTCTATGTGTTGTGGTGGTGGGGGTGGAGGTTGTAAGGGGAGTCATTAGGTCCAATATACAAAAAATTCAATTGCAGTTTCCTGTTTGTTTGTTTGTTTTTAACTTGGCAAATAGACATGTCTACTCCTCTTAAGACTATTATTATAAAGCATAACAAACAATTTTAGTGTTTCCACCTTAGAGATGTACCGAGGTGAAAAATAATTGTCAATACAATGTAATGATTTTGGGAATATCAGTATAATTTGCTCCACGGTCACCATGGGACTCTGGGATAGGGGACAAAAGTTCAAATTCACAACACTTTTTTATTTATTTACAGAGTCATACATGTATAAAGAAAAGCATAAACAGTACTATTTCTGATCTGAGTACTAGTATCACAGAACGATCCATTACGTGGTCACGCCTCAATTCCATTAAGCGATGGGAAAGCTTATATTAGCAGAATTTTATAACGGATATGTCGACAATAAAACACATTTAAAAAAAAAAATACTGAAAAATGTGATAACCTGTTTAAAATTACCTATTAAATGTCTTAATTTTACAATATGCAAACTGTTTAAGCCGAAATTAAGGTTTTATTTCATACCCCTGCCAACCCCATTTTTGCTTCTTGGAGAAGGGGTTGGACTGGGTATGAAAGTTGATACCCGGCCCACGTAATGAAAACAATTACTTGTAAAATGGATACAAGGTTTAAGGGGAATTGTGAAAAAAACGTGGATATTTGCAATGGCGCGCTGTCAAATTCGTACTATTTTTTTATTTATTTTGAAAATGATGAGACAACTTGCCAATTAAGCATCATATCAGACATTTTTGCCGAGTTAAATTCAATTCAATAATAAATAGCAGGAATTTATAACTCATTATTAATGTCAGGTAACATCTTTGAAATTATAACAATTATATACTACTAGACAGGTATTATGTTATTCAATATTACTGATACTAAGGCTTTAAATTATAACACTCCTAGAAGCCATCTTATGTGATACAAATTTGTATGAGATTTGCATAGGTAAAAACCGGGAACTGTTTGACATTTGGAAGGCACTCATCTGGTCGATAGCCACACGCCTACAATGTCTACTGACAATTCTTTAATTACACATGAATATATTAATTAGAGTGTATATATTCTCCGCAGACATGACTTGGTTACTGTCAATGATGTGAGGTTAAAAAAAAAAAAAAAAAAATGAAAGTATTATTGCACAGTAACTGATAAGGAAGAACTGTATAAAGTTTCATAACCATAGGTCAATATTTTGCCAAGTTAAGAGCTAGGTTAGGTTACATGTTAAAGTCTTATGAAAAGGGGCATAACTCTGCCAAAATAAATGCCTGAGTTACTGTAGATGTCAATTAATGACAATGAATAACTGGTAAGGAAACTGTATAGTCAATACTTTGCCAAGTTATGAGCTAGGTCAGGTTGCAGGTTCAAGTTTTATGAAATGGGGCATTATGAAAGTAAGAGTTACTGGACACTTGTAACGACACTCCTTGGGGTAAGTCTTGAAGATATATATGAGAAGGCAATGGACAAAGTGATCCATAAGTGTCTGCCATGCTATGCAGGCAGAACAATAACAGTTTCTCTTGGGAGAACTATTATGGTGTTTTTTGGTAATTAAGCCTGAACACAGCAAGAACAAAGAGCGCCGCCTAGTGGGCATATACGTCCGTTGTCAACATAGAGCGCCGCCTAGTGGGCATATACGCCCGTTGTCAACAAGGTTAAGTTCCAGGTTAAACCTTTTTCAAAGGGAAATAATTCAAAAAATATGAATCAGATAGTTATGGGCTTTTATAAGATGAATTTATTGGATCATGTTGAAGATGGCTGTGCAAAGTTTCGTTGTTACATACCTAATACTTTGAAGTTATTAGACTGTGACAAATTATTGAATTGGCTTTTATAGTCGCACCAACATTGTTTGATAAACCAAATTAGCAATAGTCTGAGATATTATTAAAATGTTGCCCTGACCTTTTACCTAAACATAATATTATGAATAATGTATGACAGTTTACATTTTCTGAATATTTAATTGTCAAGTTGATGTGTTAGATGTAATACAGGCACATGACTAAATTGTGTAAAAACATAATATGTTATAGACTAAACTAAAGCACCCAATTTCACAAAAATAGCGTTCTTCCAATCTGTTTCCATGTGTTAAGGTCATAAAACAATACATATGTGCCGTTTAAGAGTCTAGATTTATTCAGAGGTACTTAAAATACATCTAATTGAATATGCATAAAATGAATCATAATTCGACACTTTAGCAAAGACAATAATAGGGTTATGTTTAGCCTGACCCGTTAAGGGATTTATATTGTAGGTATAGAGGTCGGATTCCCAACATATGTAAGTTACATATATACCTTATCGTTAGTAGCCACCCTTAAAAATATTTATGTTTGCCCTTTCCTAACCCTAATTTCAAATTTTGGGTCGGTAGGTAGGCAAATATTTTTTATAATTATTATTTGTCATAACAAAAACATACTTTTGTTATTAGCGGCATCTCGATGCGACCAGCAAGTTAATTTTTTTTATTTTTTTTCATAAATTGAGAAAAAGATATTTGGGTAGAGCCCATTTTGGCGTCGGTCAGGAAAGGGCAAACATTTTTTTTTTTACATGTGACCTTGTTGGCAGGATAGCAGATTTAATATTCTAGTTTAGTCCAAAGGCAATATATAGTCCATTCTATATAAGTTACACAACTTGCTCTTTCAAATTCTCGGGTTAAAGAGGCCTTAATCAAGACTAATAAAACACTATGTGCCTACATTGTAAGAAACCTTTAACATTTGACCTTTATCAGAAGGAATAATAACATTCATATATAATGTTTAAAAGTTCTTATGTTAAACTTTCAAAAATAAGGCATACTGTAATCAAAACTAATGCAATAATGGATATCACGTGAGCAACAGAAATGGAAATATCGCGGTCCCGTAACATATAAAAACTTTCAGTTAAACGTCTGACAATGTAGGCACATAGCATTTTATGGGTCTTGATAAAGGCCTCTTTCGGCCAAAAATGTGAAAAACTGTAACAAAAAATTGTGAAATTCCTCAGTGCGAACATGCATACAGTTAAGGGGACTGGAAGTGATCTGAAACATTACATAATTCCATCACTTAAGCTTATTTAGCCGATTAAAAGCACAATTATAGGTATTTAAACCTGTAAGAACAGCACATGTGGCCCCAAAAATGACTTTAAAATACAATGGACCACATGGCCAATGTCTATGGAAACTTGACCTGGGACAATCGAGGGCGGAGCTAGAACTTGAATGTCAGAACTGTCAATTGTGTTTGTATGTTTGTTTGTATGGTGTTTTACGTCATTTTCAACACATGTAAGGTTATATATGATGGTCGCGATTTTTGTGGTGGAGGCAGACCACACACTTTTCCTGGGTAGAACCAGTACTGTACACCTCCCGCCATCCGTAAGAATCGACACTTACTCACTTTCAATTGTGGATATATATCCAAATTTAAATCGCTACAATTTTAGTCCACACATCAAACTGGATCAGACCTATCGTAATTGATCTTCGATCTGTGAATTCAAAGCTATTAATTGTTATTTTACATTTCAATTGATCACCATCACACAAGGCAAATGTAAAGAAGATTAAATACCTGCCTAACTATACCCAGTTCTAAAATCTCAGGTCAGTTAAATGCAATTAAACCAACAATTTTACTTTTTTATCGCATAAATCTAGCCTGCCTTACAAAGTTACAAGGGACATAAATCTTCACTAACTGTAACAAGTAATAAACAGAGTGAAGAAGCCAAGAGCAGTTATTCCACTTTGCAAAAAATCTCTAGACACTGACATAGTTATTACTGATTTATTATTGTCATATATATTACATTGATCTCATTAACCTTACTGTAAGTAGTTAAAGTCAGCAGTGTTGTGTCATACATTAATTAAATCTTTTTATACATAGATTTTGCAACTTTCTAACCCTAATGGTAGTTCACATTTTGTTTTATGACTTTGTTTGACCAAATATGTTAAACAATTTATCACATAACGTCCCTGGTTAGCAGTGTTGAACACCCATTTAATATTCTATTGTATGACACACGTGTAATACAACCTGGAACAATTTTGATTGGTTGAGTTAAACCTGTAACACTACGCAAGTTTATTAACTGAAACTATTTTATTTATTACAAATTCACCCAGATCTGAGTCATAAACTTATTATTTGTGAGAGCTTATAAAAATAATGCACGTTATACAAAACATTGTTGTTGGTTTGTTAAAAAGTTGGCGTAAACTGCTATTTTGTAAAGAGGTAAAACACAAACTCTTTTATACGCAACGTTATGTGTGAGACGCGAAGTTACGATGTCACATATTTTATGACGTTTTGGCGCTAAAGTGTGTCTGACGTCGTGGCGGTTCTAAGTCCATCTGAATTAATTTTTACTAATTTGATTGCAATGTTATGTGAACAAAGGCTCGTTAAAATTAAAATAATTCATAACTCGTTTCATAAATCTTATATGAAATGGGAACTCGTTTAAGATCCTCTATATATTATCTGCCATCAGTTATAAACATGGGATCGATGACAATAAACATGGTCATGGTCCAAACTCCAACAGCATGCACGAATGGTCCAAACTACAACAAGAAGCAAGAATGGCCCAAACTACAACAACAAGCATGGTCCAAACTACACTAACAAGCATGGTCCAAACTCCAACAGCAAGTATGATCCAAACTACACTAACAAGCATGGTCCAAACTCCAACAGCAAGTATGATCCAAACTACACTAACAAGCATGGTCCAAACTCCAACAGCAAGTATGATCCAAACTACACTAACAAGCATGGTCCAAACTTCAACAACAAGAATGGTCCAAACTCCAACAGCAAGTATGATCCAAACTACAACAACAAGCATGGTCCAAACTACACTAACGAGAATGGTCCAAACTAAACTAACCAAGGTTTACTTCATCTTATCAGAGAATTTTTAAATCATTCCTTTATCAATACTTTCGTCTTATTTTTAAATGGAATAACTGTTCTTTTGTTGATTAGGCAATTTTGTATATGTTTAAAGAAACTAACCCGCCAAATAACAGCAAAATTACACTACAAAACTGTTCTTCAAAACTCTGTCCAGGTCATATAATAATGTATATGTGCCGATTAAAATTATAGGTTTATTCAAGGGTTCTTGAAATACCCATGACTGAATATGCGTAAATTGAATTCGATGCTTCTGTCTTGCAGATTGGCCTGGCTGGTTAAAGTCGTTTATACTGTGTGACTATATTAGTATATAGAGTCAGTGTGAATCCTCAAAATATCTAAGTACTTATATATACCTCGTCGTCAGTAACGTTTAGAAATGGTGTACATAATATATGTTGTAAATTTTGGCTGTTGTTGGCGAATAGCTACTTTAATGTTTGTTCTTTCATAAATTATCTGCTTGCTGAAAAATCATTTGTAATTTCTGCTCAAACCTCCACTTGAGTGTAGACTGATTAATCAACTGTATAAACAGTCTGTGTCTTATTACTGGATCAACCGTGAATACTCGGCCAATCCCGTCATTCTTCGGGATCCTGCCTCGTGTGTATATTGAGCTTCGGTATGTTCAAAATCTTGACATTTTGTTAGCCGGAAGGCAACGGCACAGAAAGTAGTGCACTGTTACTAAGCTGTTGTATATAAATATGGCCGTTAGCCGCATGTGCTGATGTATGATTTGCGTTACATGTTTGCTATTTACAAAACAGATGAAGGTTTTATCACTGCTTTCATGTAAATAAACTACAGATGGAGCAATCGGTTACATTGCAAAATGTTGAAGATAACTTTGATTTTGAATGCAAAGGGAATCTGACGCAAGTAACTGCTAGTATGATGTTACCAATATGGTGACCTTTGATATACATTCGAGTAGCAGTGCACAAGATGTTGCAAAAACTATAATATATATATTTATATATAAACTGCACTGTCGACTTGTGTTCTATTTTTGTGTACAGACAGACATCATATCAGCATGTGGTACTTCACCAAAGCAAATTAAATCAGTTTAAATGTATACATACTTTTCTTAAAGGGACACACGGCAATCTTGACGTATTTGAAATGGGTGTCTCAATTTACATATCCAGTATCATTTTTACTTTTACCCTGGTTACATTTAAGTAAATAACATTTTAAGTACTCACTATTTCGTCTTATTATACTACAAGTTCTAATATATTATTGGTGCAATAATATCAAAAATTAATAATATAATAAAAACAAATGGCTTCATACAATTCTTATGATTCACATTAATGACTGAACAAATGCAATTTATGTTGAAAAACTAACGGGCCGCTAGTTTTTAAAAAAAAATCAAATTATCATGTGTCCCTTTAAAGGTACACATAGCAATCTTAGAGTTTTATATCATGCATTTAAATTAGCACTTATATTTATTAATCCAGTATCATTTTGACTTTAAAACAAAACTGAGATTTCCATTGTCTTCGTTATTCTACCAAGTTTTGAAACATATTATTGGTGCAATATAATATATAGTGGGTAATATGCAAAACCAATGTGCTTTGAAGTATTTTAATAATTAATATCAATAATTGAACAAATGCAAGTTCTGTATGGGAAAACTAACGGGACACCGCGAGTTTCAAGATTGCCATGTGTCCCTTTAATACATAATAAAATACCAAAATACATACCTTTAACTGAGTTTAGTGAGTTTAGATCTCAAGTCTGGCTATATCCGGTAGGTATGTAAATCCAGGTTGTTTCTAGCAGTAAAATTCACATTTCTGCCAAGATCTGCAAGTAAATAAATGATATAATAAATGGGTTTGAGATTTTCTTCACCGAGCAGTGAATTAAAACATTATCATGAACGTGTAGAACAAGTGGGAGTATAAGGTTTCTTCCTTTGAGATGAAAGCAAAATTATTATTCACTCCAAACCACAAATCTTCTTTTTGTCACATAGACAAACTTATATGTTCATTGTTTTATACACCTTCATTAGCAGTGAAAATATAAAAAGTCCATATATATATAAAGTTTCATATCAATCTTATAATTCAGTATTTGACAAGGGAGCTCGCATGTTCCCAGGGTTTTTTCTAGGTGTCCCACGGGGCCAAAAAATGGACTGTTCTCAATGAAAAATAGAGTATTTTTTTCCCAATTATTGAAAAAATTCCAGATCTCAAAAGAAAGATTTTTTTATTTTTTTTTACATATAATGTTGTTCTGATACATCCTTTATGTTACATATACTACTCAGTATAAGTGGTATATTAGTGATGTAATAGTGTTCCTAATTATACCTTTTACCTCGCCCTAAATTACAAAATGTTGACGTAAACAATTCTCAATTGGATGTTTTATCGATAAAAAAATTCCCAATTTGGTCGTTTTTTACGATAGAAATTTCCCAAATTTACACGGGTCCTTTTTCCCGAAATACCTAGAAAAAGCCCTGGTCCCAGTGGACATGGTCGACTTCAAGATGGAGAACTCAGAGCCAAACCGGCACCACTGAGTTTAGTTGGTGTGTTCTTGGGCAAGACACTTTAATTCCATAAGCCTGGTTCGTCAAATGGGGATGTAAACTAGGTGGTCCCATTTATTGGAGTCTTTCCTCGCAGCACATGATAAAGAACTATTGGAATCTACACATTAGTAAGATTTTGTTTGTTTGTATGATGTTTTACGTCATTTTCAACACATGTCAGGTTATATATGACGGTCGATTTTTTGGTGATGGAGGCAGACCACCCACTTTTCCTGGGTATAGAACCAGTACTGTACAACTCCTGCCATCCATAAAAATCGACACTTCCTCACTTACAAGTCGAACTCCCAGTGGGATTCCGAACGCGCAGCGGTTAGAGGTGAGAAGATTTACAATGCAACGTCGTTAACCACTCGGCCCCGGAGACGCTATACATTAGTAAGAGTAGTAAGAGTACAGGGCAGGTTCTCTCATTTTGGGTCCTTCCCTTATCTCTGGGGTGGCTCTAAATAACCTATAATGTGTTGATGAGCCATTATGCAATGGGCTATTTCACAGGTGTGAGCTGCCTGTATAACATAATCATACATGAATAAAAATAAAATATGTTTACATACGTAACTGACATCTCATGAGTTAGTAATGACATCTGACCTACCAATTACATGAACCACAGGACATCATATTTCTGTCAGTTTAAAGCTACACAATCCCGATAAAATAATACAATTTCAAGTTGTTTTAAACATAAGAACGCCTATAGATGAAGTTCTTTGCTGGTTTGTTGTCTACATTGTTTAGGCTGGTATATTGTCATAGCGTATATCGAGGCATTTGCATAATAGGCGTGATAAACGCTTCGGTAACTTTGAAATTGTACCACCCAGCGATTACGGGTATATAAGCCTAAACGTTTATATAGCAATTTGCTCAGATATCTGATAACTACAGATTATTCAACTCGATGAGGATATTTAGTGGCGTGCAATGTAACTATATACATGTTTGTATTGTTGAACGAAAGGGAACAAGTAAAATGCGTGAGGCATAACGTAAATACATCACTATGTAGAGAATTATAAACACTTACCGGCGTATTCCACATATGTTCCATATCTTGTACATACTTATTTCCTAAAATATCCTTCAAATAATCCAAAATCACACACGTATTATACATGTATACCAGGGCTTCTAAAATTTTAAAATGCAAATCGGTCCAGGTTTTTAACTGCCGTAAGAATCGCGCTTATTTTGAAAAAATCACTAAAATCGCCGTACCCCACCCACCGTCAGCTGCACCATGATTTTTTTCCGTTCAGTCATTGATATAGAGAACTATTTAAAATGTATGTTTGTATTATATTTGTATTATTTCTAACTTACTTTATCACAATTTGTACATTTTAATGACTGACATCATGTCTTCGCTTTACTGAATGAATATTTTCACTCAATATTAAAATTGTTGATCATTTGAGAAATTGAACCGGAAGCGTCTAATAAACCGGGTAGGTATAAAACGCGGACTAACACGCGCGGATTAGCGGATTATATACGATTTTACATAAATTTGAGTAATATCGTTTTTCATCAATTAGCTTAATTAATACCAAATGTTACGACTAACGCAAACAATTTCGGTCCGACTTAAAAAAACAAGAGGTCAATGACCTTGAAGCTCTACTGATTGATTTTGATTTCAGGAAGTAGTCGCTACAAACTGGTTTTTGAAAATCTATTTTTAGCCGTGGTGGCCATCTTGAATTTCCGGCCGACCTGAAATTTTGCTAGGATCAATTAGACATCAAGAGCAACATTCATGTGAAGTTTTATGAAAATCCGTCAAGTAGTTTCAGAGGAGTAGTCGCTACAAGTTTTCATTATATAACTCTATGTAAACAAACATGGCCACTGGCAGCCATGTTTAACGTCGAATCAAAATAATGTTCGACTTGAATAACCATCATGTCATGCTGATCATTTTAGAAAAAGTCCCATATCAATATCACTTATAGTTTTCAAGAAGTAGTCGCTACAAAGTTGTATTTTGAAAATCTATTTTTAGCCATGGCGGCCATCTTGAATTTCTAGCCGACCTGAAATTTTGCTTGGATCAATTAGACATCAAGAGCAACATTCCTGTGAAGTTTTATGAAAATCCGTCAAGTAGTTTCAGAGGAGTTGTCGCTACAAGTTTTCATTATATAACTCTATGTAAACAAACATGGCCACTGGCAGCCATGTTTAACGTCGAATCAAGTAATGTTCGACTTGAATAACCATCATGTCATGCTGATCATTTTAGAAAAAGTCCCATATCAATATCACTTATAGTTTTCAAGAAGTAGTCGCTACAAACTTGTATTTTGAAAATCTATTTTTAGCCATGGCGGCCATCTTGAATTTCCGGCCGACCTGAAATTTTGCTAGGATCAATTAGACATCAAGAGCAACATTTCTGTGAAGTTTCATGAAAATCCGTCAAGTTGTTTCAGAGGAGTAGTCGCTACAAGTTTTCATTATATAACTCTATGTAAACAAAGATGGCCACTGGCAGCCATGTTAAATGTCGAATCAAAATAATGTTCGACTCGGATAACCATCATGTCATGCTGATCATTTTAGAAAAAGTCCCATATCAATATCACTTATAGTTTTCAAGAAGTAGTCGCTACAAACTTATTTTTTAAAAATGTATTTTTAACTGTGGCAGCCATCTTGAATTTCTGGCCGATCTGAAATTTTGCTAGGATCAATTAGACATTAAGAGCAACATTCCTGTAAAGTTTCATGAAAATTCGCCAAGTAGTTTCAGAGAAGGAGTCGCTACAAGTTTTCATTATATAACTCTATGTAAACAAAGATGGCCGCTGGCAGCCATGTTTAACGTCAAATCAAAACGATTTTTCGACAAGGACCAACATCATGTCATGCTGATCATTTTAGAAAAAGTCCCATATCAATATCACTTATAGTTTTCAAGAAGTAGTCGCTACAAACTTGAATTTAAAAAATCTATTTTTAGCTTTGGCGGCCATCTTGGATTTCACATCAACATGAATTTTTGCTAGGATCAACTAGACTTCATGGGCAACATTTCTGTAAAGTTTTATGAATATCCATCCAGTAGTTTCAGAGGAGTAGTCGCTACAAATAAAAGTTAACTGACGGACAGACAGACGGACGGACAGACGGACGGACGACGGACGCCGCACCACGGCATAAGCTCTGCTGATCTCTGATCAGTAGAGCTAAAAACGGTGTCAGGTTTGATCACTTTCCTTAATATTATACTTAAAGTTATTGTAAAAAAATAATCAAACAAGCAATTAACACATCTCGGTATTTTAATGACGCAAACAAATTTCAATCCCAGCTTTGGCCACTTAAAAAAACAAGAGGTCAATGACCTTGAAGCTCTCCTGATTGATTTTGATTTCAGGAAGTAGTCGCTACAAACTTGTTTTCTGAAAATCTATTTTCAGCCATGGTGGCCATCTTGAATTTCCGGCCGACCTGAAATTTTGCTAGGATCAATTAGACATCAAGAGCAACATTCCTGTAAAGTTTCATGAAAATCCGTCAAGTAGTTTCAGAGGAGTAGTCGCTACAAGTTTTCATTATATAACTCTATGTAAACAAAGATGGCCGCTAACAGCCATGTTTAACATTGAATCAAAATAATGTTCGACTCGGATAACCATCATGTCATGCTGATCATTTTAGAAAAAGTCCCATATCAATATCTTTTATAGTTTTCAAGAAGTAGTCGCTACAAATTTATTTTTTAAAAATCTATTTTTAGCCATGGCGGCCATCTTGAATTTCCGGCCGACCTGAAATTTTGCTAAGATCAATTAGACATCAAGAGCAACATTTGTGTGAAGTTTCATGAAAATCCGTCAAGTAGTTTCAGAGGAATAGTCGCTACAAGTTTACATTATATAACTCTATGTAAACAAAGATGGCCACTGGCAGCCATGTTTAACGTCAAATCAAAATAATGTTCAACTCGGATAACCATCATGTCATGCTGATCATTTTAGAAAAAGTCCCATATCAATATCTCTTATAGTTTTCAAGAAGTAGTCACTACAAACTTATTTTTTAAAAATCTATTTTTAGCCGTGGTGGCCATCTTGAATTTCCGGCCAACCTGAAATTTTGCTAGGATCAATTAGACATCAAGAGCAATATTCCTGTGAAGTTTCATGAAAATCTGTCAAGTAGTTTCAGAGGAGTAGTCGCTACAAGTTTTCATTATATAACTCTATGTAAACAAAGATGGCCACTGGCAGCCATGTTTAACGTCGAATCAAAACGATTTTCGACAAGGACCAACCTCATGCCATGCTGATCATTTTAGAAAAAGTCCCATATCAATATCTCTTATAGTTTTCAAGAAGTAGTCGCTACAAACTTATTTTTTAAAAATCTATTTTTAGCCGTGGCGGCCATCTTGAATTTCCGGCCGACCTGAAATTTTGCTAGGATCAATTAGACATCAAGAGCAATATTCCTGTGAAGTTTCATGAAAATCTGTCATGTAGTTTCAGAGGAGTAGTCGCTACAAGTTTTCATTATATAACTCTATGTAAACAAAGATGGCCGCTGGCAGCCATGTTTAACGTCGATTCGAAACGATTTTCGACAAGGACCAACCTCATGCCATGCTGATCATTTTAGAAAAAGTCCCATATCAATATCTCTTATATTTTTCTAGAAGTAGTCGCTACACAAACTTGAATTTTAAAAATCTATTTTTAGCCGTGGCGGCCATCTTGGATTTCACATCAACATGAAATTTTGCTAGGATCAATTAGACTTCATGGGCAACATTTTTGTAAAGTTTCATGAATATCCATCAAGTAGTTTCAGAGGAGTAGTCGCTACAAATAAAAGTTAACGGACGGACGGACGGACGGACGGACAGACAGACAGACAGACAGACGGACGACGGACGCCGCACCACGGCATAAGCTCTGTTGATCTCTGATCAGTAGAGCTAAAAAAACGACACAAGCAAACAGGCTAACACCTTACGACTAACGGTATATCAAAGAAATCACAGACGGTAACACTCGCTTCAGTGAACCGACAGAACGCGTGATATACTTTCACTGATCACACATCAAAGGCGTGCTACATGGCTATAGACTCTTCCGGAAAACTCCCTACTATCGGTAATGGTTTAGTCCAAATTGACCAAATTGACCTACTTTCGCACAGCGAGTGACAAACAATCGTGTTATGGATCAAAGAATATTGCCGCAAGGCATATTTCAAGGAGTGTGTAAGGTAATTGTAGACTTTTTAACGACCGATAGATAAAATATCTGGGACCGATTTTAACAGAGATTTTGAAAAGAAAATCGGTCCGGAGAAACAGAATTCGGTCTGGGGACCGACGAACCGGCGATTTTAGAAGCCCTGATGTATACATATGCAGAGAGCGTGTATCTGTAGCCAATAGTATGACACGTGAAATACATGCTCAAGTGTTGACTCAGGACAGGGAGAAATTATTGTTTACAATGAGACACTTGAAGGATATTGTTCAAATTAAGTTATATATATGGAATTTTCTTTTGTTGGAAAAAGACCAGCAATATTATTTCTCGCAAATCGTAGTTTTCAGAATGTGAGATAGGGGTATACACATGAATGTCGCCCATCCGTCTATCCTTCAGTTGCACTTTTCAATTCCGGAGCTTCTTGGGAAAATAATAAGAGTCTTGCGTGCAAGCTTTTGTGGGTGCTTGCCTAACCGTGCTTGTGTGCGTGCTATTATGTATATGTTTGTTAATATTTAAATCTGACGAATTTGAAAGGCATTTGAATACTACTTCTTCATAAAAAAGAAAATTTATAAAAAAAATGTTTTTAAAAGTGCTAAGGCCTGGACTAGAACCCTGTCCGCAACGGCGAAAGCGTACTAAGAAAGCGCGTTAACCTATTGCCCTACGGAGGCCGATTAACAATGTTGTATTAATTAAGTTACTTTACATAAATATGCTCAATCGCGAAGACAGCTAATATCACGGTGGATAGACGTAACGGACCCTGGCTGCTCAAAACTGCGTTACCTTGATTCTTGTTGCACTTGTAACGGACCCTGGTTGGTAAATGGACACTGGTGTCAAAAATTTCGAACATAAAGATACAGTATCGTATGTATAAGAAAAAAACTTTATGCGCCGGAACTTTTGAATATCATATCCTTCGAAATGCATTTTCTTATGTACAACAAATGTAGAATAATTCCTAACAAGCTTACTCTTAACCGGTCGATACAAAGCTGATGACTTCAAAAAGCCAAACTTCCATATGTTCTCTCCGACTGATTTAATGTGATCCCCAACTGGTTTGCAACTGCTGTTGTTCAATAAAGATAACTGTTTAGTCTAAAAATCTGCAAATATTTACATCATGTCTAAATTTCAGAGCACCGGACCCTGGTGGCTTTGTAAAAAATGCTTGAGATTCTGACAGCAATCTGTATCTTTGGCACCCGATCCTGGTTGATATATACCTTCAGATTAAAGAGAAAACGACGATCGGAGCTATGGCTCCACCAAAACAAACATCTAAATAAAAAAATAAATAAAAAAAAAACACATCTATTGGTTGCATGGTGTTTTAAGTCATCTTCAGCACATTTTAGGTTATATATGATGGTCGATTTTTTCGTGGGGGAGGCAAGGCAGACCAGTAGGACAAGTACTGCATGCCTCATGAAATCTGGGAATGAGCTGGATTCGTACCCACGACCGTAGCGGTGAACTTGAAACAGTGCCTCACCACTCTGGACCACCGGTAATAAAATCATTCATGCGGCAGCATGATGGAAAATAAAAAAGGAACAGCCCAGAATTGAATGTAGAGGGTGTGATCTTGTTATAGTGATAGAATCTGGTGGTGAGTTTGGCTAAATGCATCTATGTCGTACAAGGTATAATACTAAACAAATGTACTCCGGACCTACGTTCGTGTATATACGTTTGCGCCTTGAGATAATTCTGTCCTGTCTTCCGTCGACAGTACCCTAAAATAAACTATGGGCCCGCAATAGACATTAACCAAACTAACTTTCCCCGCAGCGCGCCACATGATGGGTTTTGTCGCCGTTTTACATGACAATGACCTCAAACAGTTTTTATATTTGTAACCGGAGGCCCCGGGTTCAATCCTCCGTGGTGGCACTGAGTTTCGTTGGTGTGTTCTTGGGCAAGACACTTTCCCTTAGCCTCGTCTGTCGGATGGGGACGTAAACCGGGCGGTCTCGTGTATCGGTCTGTCCTCCGAGCACGTTAAAGGACCATAGGAATCTATTCGATAATAAGAGTAGGGCACGGTTCCCGGATTCCTATGTATCCTTCCTCTCTCTCTGGGGCGGCTCTAAATAACCTATACGGTGTTGATGATCCGTTTAATAACATTTAATATTTAAAAAAAAGTTTTTTTCAAAAGGCATTATCTTAGAGCACGCAGCTGTGTACACACTGTCTGTAAAAATCCGAAAATTAAAAAAACAACACAATACATTAAAAAAAAACAAAAAAAACAGCAACAATCACATGAAAAAGTAGGGGCGAGAGAATATAATGATTCAGACTATATCATCAACATGTCAGCGTCAAATAAGATACAAAATAGTTGGAAAAAACGTACCACAGCGTATCTGGGAATGAAACAATATTTATAGCCGGTCTCCCAAAAGAAAGGAAATATACATACAAATCCGAGAAGCTGCCCTAATATTACTAACGATTATATTTTCCTTTGAGCAAATTGTTCCAAGGATAGACTCCGAAACACAGAACCGGTGTACATACCAATCGGACGGACGAGAATAAAGGAACATGTTTTACTCAATAATACACAGAAGAAATTGACTTGCGGCGATAAGGCTTCATCCGGGTTAAATGCAACGTGCTATCAAGTCGCCCACGCCAGCACCCTTGAAGTGTACGAGTTCCTCGCTGATGTTTGGAGGGCGAAAACTCGTTAAATGTAAAAATCTTTAAAATATATCAGCACATTGTTTTTTTCCATAAGTTGACCCCCGCATAAACCCCACCCAATTGAAAATGTCGCAGCTTTATCTTCCACCGCTGATATCAGACCGAGATAATTCGAACAGGTGAACATATCTAGTCGTTTTTGGACTAGGGGTCTTTTCAAGCCCTAGTCCTTAGCAGGCGACAAAATTCGAGCACGCCAGAAGCCGCAACAGATCGTCACTGACGAAATGTATAGCTACGCTAACAGACAAAGAGCGTCAGCTGTCATTTTGATTGGGTGTTCATTCGCATAAAAGAGATAAACACATCCCATTCACTGTATGCATATTCATAGGGGCCCTGGCCTTGTGTAGAGAAGAAATAGTTCTCCGGATCAGACAAATACCATCTAAATCGTAAATAAGCTGTGGGAAATGGAACGAAAATTAAAGAATGTGATGTTTGGGCCTATGCTTTTTTTCTACTAAGACAAGAAACAAGATGATATGTTTTATCTCGAAATATTATAAACCCCGTTTGGACCCCATACATCCAGCTTTGCAAACCGGCGATTGAGTAGCTCATTTGCATATTAATGTCGAAAGGACCAATGCTTCCGAGCAAAAGCAGTTATTTTTCAGCAAAATGGTTTTAATAGTTTACGTGTTTTTACCCGCCAGGGTTCTTTACATGAGTAACCAGGATCAAAGTAACGCTGTTTTGAGCAGCCAGTGTCCGTTACATCTGTCCACCGTGAATATAAACCATTGCTTTTCAACATATTGCTTTTCCAGGTCCGTAGCTACACTGGGGCACACAGAGGTATTTGTCTTGGTTGAACTTTGGGAATGTACATACTTTACATAAAAATAACTATATACTAGTATATAAGGACCCTGGGGGAAATGCAACACATTGAAGGAAATTAAAACAAAATCTAGGGTGGAGAGGGAGGTTAATGCCACTGGACACCAAAATAAGGGATATGTATCGGTTAAATTTGAGGGCTGGTTACGAGCCAGTTTTCATTCAAAATTACTTAACCAATCAATAAACTTAGGAAAGGTTAATTACTAGTATTTGAACTTAATTGTTATACTAAAACTTTCGGTTTTTAGTTAACACTTACCCTGTCTTATTACAGACGGAAGCTGACTCTTTCATATTTTCTTTGATTTTGAAATATTATCAATCAGAATTTTAATGTTCAGATTGCCAATTCATACATTTGTGTTGCATTTTTTTTGTTTCGTGAAAACATCAATATTTGGCCCCACCCCGAAACATTGGGGTGTGGAGTCCTCCGGCTCTTACGCCTATGTTTATAAGACTAAATAGAAACTCTCTCTCTATCTCACTGCTTCCACCCCACTCCTTCCTTCCCTCCCTCACTCTCTCTCCCTTTTCTCACTTTTTTCCCTCCCTACCTCTCGCTTTCTTTCTTTCTCTTTATCTCTCTTTCTCTGTGTGTGTCTCTCATTCTTTCTCTCTATCCTTCTCCCTCTTTTTGACTCTCCATGTCTCTCTCTCTGTCTCTGTGTCTCTCTGTATCTCTCTATCCATTTTATTTTCAATTTGAAAATTTCAATTCATGCATAAATTAAGAGGAATTCATTAAAATTATGTTGATTTATAATCTACTAATATGTGTAAACCATGCATGCATAACTTCACATAACAAATACTATATCTCCATCTTTACCATTAGTTACGAGCCTCTACCGATATTCCAATTTCGATAAACAATGTCTCCCTTGTGTTTTGTGTCAATATACACTACACACAAACACACATACACACACATAAAAATGGAGGATTATTTGTATATAATAGTTTCTTTGATGCAACGCGATAGTTGGAAAGGCTACCTTTAATTATAGGTATTGTTTTGGATTATATATATGGACTTATAAGGTTGTTTGAGTAAGTACATTTATAGCTTCCTTTTCAATTTTTAATGACTTGTATTTCCTATTAAGTCTTTCTACTGAAGATTGTTCTCATCAGTTCGGTGGTAAAATGCCGTCTGCTAAAATCCACTTTTATACCCGTTATAAGACCAGTGGTCGATTCACAAAGTACCTGAAGCGTCTCATACAGTACCGCCTTATCTCATTAATATTCAGTGAATTTAGGTGGTGCGCATGTTGTATATATGAACCCAAACGTATACAGTAATCACTTAGTACAACATGCGTAATAACCGTTAGATTTGTTCAGTTCTAGTGTGCCTTTTATCGGGATTGTGTAGCTTTAAGGACACATTTCCCAACCCTACTTGCATGGTCATTGAAAAAGCATGGGAAGCTTGAATATTTACAGCCAGCACGCTTCATGGCTGATCAACACAGGTATATAAATTGAGGCCCGCTCTTAGTTTTTTATTTGTAAAGCATTGCTATATTGAGGGTAAGCATAGCTAAACAACACTTTGTAATTTACTTTAATAAAGAAATATATGTTCATAAGTTAGCTTTTGAATACAAAACTTATCTGGGATTTCTTAATTGCTTTAAGACCAAAAATCTGAGCACAACACAATACATATATACAACATTCTGTAATGTGTTATTATGTGTACTGGTCACAAATGCTTTATTGGGTGAGCCTCATAATCTAAAGAAAAATTGAATATCACACTTTACTCATGAAATTGTATGGCTAACAGTGATTTAAAGTTACCTATAGAAATTCTCTCCCCCCACCGTCCTCCACCCCAAATACAATAGGCTCGAAATATGTCCTTAAAGGCACCCACAGCAATCCTAAGTTATTATCAAGTACTAAAATATGTGTGTGTAATTCTAAGTTTCATAGTCCCTCCTCCCCCCCCCCCCACCCCTCCACCCTCCACCCCACCCACTACCACCCCAACATAAGTGCCATGTGAAGAATCTCCCATGATACAACATATTCGAGTGTGGACTCACGGTAGACATCAAGCTTTGATTAAAGAAACAAACCCACCAACTAACGGACATATAACACTACAAAACCGTTTATCAAAACTCTATCAAGGTGTTCAGGTCATATAATAATGTATATATGATGATTAAAAATATAGGTGTATTCACGAGTTTTTAAAATATCCGTGATTGAATATCCGTAAAATAAATGATGAGTTGACAACTCTTAATGTGATGCTTCAGCTGTGGGGTTTGGCCTGGCTGGTACTCAGCAGCTGCCTTGTTTGGCCTGGCTGGTACTCAGCAGCTGCCTTGTTTGGCCTGGCTGGTACTAAAGCAGCTGCCTTGTTTGGCCTGGCTGGTACTCAGCAGCTGCCTTGTTTGGCCTGGCTGGTACTCAGCAGCTGCCTTGTTTGGCCTGGCTGGTACTCAGCAGCTGCCTTGTTTGGCCTGGCTGGTACTCAGCAGCTGCCTTGTTTGGCCTGGCTGGTACTCAGCAGTTGCCTTGCTTGGCTTTCAGCATATAAAGGGTAATTCTTGGACTGTTCAGTCCGGTGTCCATATAATGTGACTGGGTGGGGTAACATTTCATGTGTCCATAGCATGGTATTGCAGCATGGCAGTACTATAAAACTGAGCATTGAGCTCACTGCTACAAGTAGAAACCATCGTGATATGATCGACTGAAAGATTGTAAAAAGCGCAGTTAAACCACTTGCAGGCATACAGTAGACAGATGGGACTATCGATACATTGATGACTGATAAAGCTGACACGTCTGATCAACTTTGGAGCAGCTACAGGCAAAAAACAAACAAGAGGTTAATGACCTTGAAACTCTACCGATAGGTTTTGATAACTAGATCAGAATTTCTGTGAAGTTTCATGAAAATCTGTCAAGTAGTTTCAGAGGAACTGAACTGAATTGGGGTTTTAAGGCTCACCAACACATGAAAAGGTTATATGGCGCCTAACAGGCATGAACATGCCAGGCTCATCTTCCATGTACATCGAGATAAAATATGGAAAATGGGCCTAGAACCTTCTCACCCTGAATTGCAGAGTTTCAGAGGAGTAAGTCACTCTTTCTAAACAAAGATGGCCATTGGCAGCCATGTTTAATGTTGAATCAAAATCATTTTCGACAAGGATAAACATCATGTCATGAAGATCATTTTAGAAAAAGTCCCATATCAACACGCAAACCTTGATGTGGGACACCGACGCCGACCCCGGGGTGATTACATAAGCTCTCTTATTCTTCGAATAGTCGAGCTAAAAATTACGGACGGACAGATGGAGGGACGACGCACCATGGCATAAAACTTAGTAGGAAGAATTTGAACTAGATACTATTTACTATTCATAGACTAGTATTAATATAAACTTCTAACCCTTAACCCGCTACATTATTATGATGATGATATATAATGACTCAGACTGTTCTTTCTTTGAATTGAGTTACTCGCAGGCTCATCTGGGTTTACAATGGAAAAGAATATTCTCATGTAAGTGACCTGTCACCACTCAAAATTAACATGGGAATCCATTTATGCGCCTTTATGACTTGGTGAAATAAATCTCATATAAAATAAATACTTTTCCAGTCCTATTATATTTTACTTGGCACAGACACCTTTTATCGGTAACAATGATGTTTTTTAGGAGTACTATAAGGAACTTCTAAATTTCGAATTTCAATCGATTCACATAAACATGGATCATTTTAAAGATAAGTGAAACATTCCTCACACATATCTCATACTTTGTCAATCTCACACTCGCAGCATCTATACAGTACTTAAAATGAAAATTTAACAACAATGATACAAGAAAATTGTTAGAGACACAATTAAACGCATATGGTGCTACGTGTACCTTGGGAACATAGGAAATTATTTGTTACCTCACGTGAATTGTTTAAATAGGATCCATGGACTGCTGCTGTTTGTTTTCCTCAGATATCCAAAGACACTCCTTACCTTAATAAATTTGCATCTAGGATCCAGTGTTCGGCTAAGATCCAGTGTTCGGCTAAGATCCAGTGTTCAGCTAAGATCCAGGGTTCAGATTTGATCCAGTACTATTTTTCTCTACAATATCCGAAGAATGACACACGCGTTAAGATCTTATATAGGGGAGTTACCAAGTTCTGCACTTGACCTTTTCACTACTGCTATAGTCACAAACATGCCTAAAAAGAAATTGACATTGTTGTTATTATATTAATCAAACACATTGACATAAGAATAGTGATCAAACTAAAGAATAGCGGAATTTAAAGATGTTAATCAGACGCAACCAAACACAGGGATACAACACAGGACTCAGGGACACAGGAAAACTGGTATAAACTGGCCTGGTGAAAATGGTATTGAATTGGATTTTATAGTTGCACCAACAGCTAAGGTCACATAGTGACCTTCCAGCTTCCATTGGTGGAGGAAGACCTCATGTGACCCTCAGTGCATTTTTCATGCATGGGCGGGCACCTGGGTAGAACCACTGGGTTTCCACAAGCCAGCTGGATAGCTTCCTAACATAAAGATTCCTGGTCCCATGAGGGCGTGTTTCATGCATGGGCGGGCACCTGGGTAGAACCACTGGGTTTCCACAAGCCAGCTGGATAGCTTCCTCACATAAAGATTCCTGGTCCCATGAGGGCGTGTTTCATGCATGGGCGGGCACCTGGGTAGAACCACTGGGTTTCCACAAGCCAGCTGGACAGCTTCCTCACATAAAGATTTCTGGTCCCATTAGGGCGTGTTTCATGCATGGGCGGGCACCTGGGTAGAACCACTGGGTTTCCACAAGCCAGCTGGATAGCTTCCTCACATAAAGATTCCTGGTCCCATGAGGGCGTGTTTCATGCATGGGCGGGCACCTAGGCAGAACCACTAGGTTTCCACAAGTCAACTGGATAGCTTCCTCACATAAAGATTCCTGGTCCCATGAGGGCTTGTACCCACAGCGGTGACAGGCAAGTGATTTCAAGTCAGAGACTCATAACCACTTGGCCGGGAACATCCCCAGGGTGAAAATAGATTCATAAGAAGTTGGAAAAATACAACCAAATTATCTGAATTGTGTATGTGTGTCTGTGTGGAAAAACTACCTGTGTCACTTCCACTCACCCCCACCCCACGCCAAAACATCACCACCCTTATCCCCATCACCTTAAAAGCAGGCCCTTTAAAAATGACTTTAATAAAAGGCAAACTTTGAGCAGAATGTTTTAAAGATCCGACAGAGTTCAGATCACGTCATTTAAATTACTTTTACAGACAATATACCTTTATATTTCTTCAATAGCTAGAAATTAAAAATATTCCTCTTTTTCCCCAAATGTAAATAGCTTTGACTATACATACTGTAAATTAAGTATATTTCCACATAATATTGTATCCGCTATAAAATCAATACCTTTTCACCTCATTGATTATGCACAGCCTAATAACTTTATAACGATTTATTTCAATGTTCAGCTCACTGTATTAATTATTAAACACATCATATTTGGTTATTATTAGTCCATTCATTCATGTCTTTACATACTACATAGAAATTCAAATTTACGGTACATTTATTGTGAATACTTGTTCTAAACAAAACAAGAGGCCCGCAGGATGCTCTACTGTTTAAAATGGTATATGTAAGTTACTACATTCGAACCTCGATAGCTCGAACACCGGTGATTCGAATACCATCGGTAATTCGAACACATTTTCCGGTCCCGACACAACTCCTATATAATTCAATGTAATTTAACCTCGATTTTTCGAATATTATTTCTCGAATACCCCGGCTCGCTCGAATACTTTTTACGGTCCGAAGATCCATTTTTGTGTGAATTTAAACCTCGCTTAATCAAAGGTGATGATCCGTTGCCATGCGACGTCGGCCATATTAAATGTAATCGACGCATTTATATTTGTTTGTAGCAAGTTCGATCATAGTGCGAAAACAAAGTTGGATGTAAAAGGTGCGAACATTTATGATTGAAAAGCGATAATAGACAGATAACATTTATGTTAAGTGAACTTCGTTTACTGTTAATAACGATAAATTAAACACGGTTGCTTTTCTAATTAAATAATGTACTCAAACCAGTCTTAGACAATAAAACCGAGTCTGCTGCTTTATTCTCTGAATTGTGTTTGTTGCTCTCGAAGGATCACCTTTATCAGTATTTATTACCTTGTTCTCATTATTCGGACTTCCGGAATGTAAGTTACAATCAGTGTGATATTTCCTTAAATAAATGATAAAACAAACACATTATTGCAGTTTTTCTTGTATTTTCAGTGTTACATGTTATATATCCGTATGCATGAACATAAAAAAAATACCGAGAACTGTACATCACGTATACATTAGTAACACTGTTTCGAGGGGTACACAACTCCGATAGATATTTTGGTTTTTACCGTTACCTCGATGCCTCGAAGCCACCGATAGCTCGAACATATCCCTATGGTCCCGCTGACTTCGAGCTATCGAGGTTCGACTGTATGTTATGCTTTCTATCAACTAGATGCAAACAAACCCAGACATTTTGCTAATATCAGTAACAGAGAAGAATATTTTGTGTTTTTTCTATTACTCAAATCTTATTTCTCATTGAAACAAGTAAAAACAAGAGGTCAATGACCTTGAAGCTCTACTGATTGATTTTGATTTCAGGAAGTAGTCGCTACAAACTGGTTTTTTGAAAATCTATTTTTAGCCGTGGTGGCCATCTTGAATTTCCGGCCGACCTGAAATTTTGCTAGGATCAATTAGACATCAAGAGCAACATTCCTGTGAAGTTTCATGAAAATCCGTCATGTAGTTTCAGAGGAGTAGTCGCTACAAGTTTTCATTATATAACTCTATGTCAACAAAGATTGACAGCCATGTTTAACATTGAATCAAAATAATGTTCGACTCGGATAACCATCATGTCATGCTGATCATTTTAGAAAAAGTCCCATATCAATATCTCTTATAGTTTTCAAGAAATAGTCGCTACAAACTTATTTTTTAAAAATCTATTTTTAGCCATGGCGGCCATCTTGAATTTCCGGCCAACCTGAAATTTTGCTAGGATCAATTAGACATCAAGAGCAACATTCGTGTGAAGTTTCATGAAAATCTGTCAAGTAGTTTCAGAGGAGTAGTCGCTACAAGTTATCATTATATAACTCAATGTAAACAAACATGGCCACTGGCAGCCATGTTTAACGTCGAATCAAAATAATGTTCGACTTGAATAACCATCATGTCATGCTGATCATTTTAGAAAAAGTCCCATATCAATATCTCTTATAGTTTTCAAGAAGTAGTCGCTACAAACTTGTATTTTGAAAATCTATTTTTAGCCATGGCGGCCATCTTGAATTTCCGGCCGACCTGAAATTTTGCAAGGATCAATTAGACATCAAGAGCAACATTGTGTGAAGTTTCATGAAAATCCGTCAAGTATTTTCAGAGGAATAGTCGCTACGAGTTTTCATTATATAACTCTATGTAAACAAAGATGGCCACTGGCAGCCATGTTTAACGTCGAATCAAAACGATTTTCGACAAGGACCAACATCATGTCATGCTGATCATTTTAGAAAAAGTCCCATATCAATATCTCTTATAGTTTTCAAGAGGTAGTCGCTACAAACTTATTTTTTAAAAATCTATTTTTAGCCATGGCGGCCATCTTGAATTTCCGGCCGACCTGAAATTTTGCTAGGATCAATAAGACATCAAGAGCAACATTCCTGTGAAGTTTCATGAAAATCCGTCAAGTAGTTTCAGAGGAGTAGTCGCTACAAGTTTTCATTATATAACTCTATGTTAACAAAGATGGCCGCTGGCAGCCATGTTTAACGTCGAATCAAAACGATTTTCGACAAGGACCAACATCATGTCATGCTGATCATTTTAGAAAAAGTCCCATAGCAATATCCCTTAGAGTTTTCAAGAAGTAGTCGCTACAAACTTGTTTTTTAAAAACCTATTTTTAGATTTGGCGGCCATCTTGGATTTCACATCCACATGAATTTTTGCTAGGATCAACTAGACTTCATGGGCAACATTTCTGTAAAGTTTCATGAAAATCCATTCAGTAGTTTCAGAGGAGTAGTCGCTACAAAAAAAAGTTTACGGACAGACAGACGGACGGACAGACGGACAGACAGACGGACGACGGACGCCGCACCACGGCATAAGCTCTGCTGATCTCTGATCAGTAGAGCTAACAAGTATTCTAATTAGAGTAAAAACACTGTCTACAAACATGGCAGTATTTAAACCAATTTAATCTTTCCGAGTTTAATAATACTTGAGATTTTGTTTAGAACAGATTTTCCTATGACATGGCATCATGACATGCAAATATGGCATGCATATCAAGACAAATAGACACAAGCCCTCCATCTGTTTTTGAAAAGCATGCAGCTTTGGTAGCTCACGTGGATAACACATTGCACTTTCGAGCTGCAGACCTATGCAGAGCGTGGGTTTTAAAGTAATTATTATAATGTCTGTGTTAAAAGTTCAAACCAACATTGTTAATATGTTCCTCAATACAGTAAAAGGAACAATGTAAACAATATAATTTGCCTGGTACAAACTTGTCCCAATATACATGTACATAATGACCTAATATGGCAACGAGCAGTCCCGACTTATTAGAATGTAAATTATAATTGGTCGACACACTTAGAGGCAGGAAAACTATCAGCAAGTGTGTATACATACAATACTAGTTTGCTCTATACTTTAATAGGATGCAAAAAAACACATAGTGTACATAGCATGTTTATAGTACTTCAGTTTTTTAAGGCCATAATAAAAATTATGTTTGTTTGCCCAAACGCGACTAGTCCAAAAACAAGAGGTCAATGACCTTGAAGCTCTACTGGCAGGTTCTCAAAGCTAGATCAGCATTCCTGTGAAGTTTCATGAAAATCTTTCAAGTAGTTTCAGAGTAGTCGTTAAAAGTTTTATATATAACTCTATGTAAACAATGGCCGCTGGTAACTCTACTGGCAGGTTCTCAAAGCTAGATCAGCATTCCTGTGAAGTTTCATGAAAATCTTTCAAGTAGTTTCAGAGTAGTCGTTAAAAGTTTTATATATAACTCTATGTAAACAATGGCCGCTGGTAACCATGTTTAATGACTTGAATCAAAATAATTTTCAACAAGGACCAACATCATGTCTTGCTGATCATTTTAGAAAAAGTTCCATATCAATATCACTTATAGTTTTCAGGTTTTTTAAAGTCTATTTTAGCTGTGGCATCCATCTTGAATTTCTGGCAGGCCTGACATTTTGCTAGGACAACTAGACATCAAGAGCAACATTTCTGTAAAGTTTCATGAAAATCCATCCAGTAGTTTCAGAGGAGTAGTCGCTACAAAAAAAGTTTGATCAGTTGAGCTAAAAACAAACAAATAACTTAACTTTAAACATCATTCACAAATGAATCTGACATGCAAAAAAAAATTCGGAAAAAAAAGCAAAATAATTTTCCTACCTACCTATCCAAACTGAGATATTTTTAAGTGTGGCCTAAGGGCTCATATAGGTAAGCAGAGTATATATTTTTTCATGCATAATTTTCACGTTTAAAGTCTTACCAATCTCATTAAAATCAGACCCTTTATCACACTACGATACTCTTCGCTTACTCAATAGCGGAGAGTATCAAAGCGTAATTAGGATAAGATTTTAATGAGATTGAAGTCTTACCCAAATTACTGGCAAGGTGGGAAAGAAATGAATGGTTTTTTAGGTACTGTTAACACATCCTATTAGGCCACATACAAAATATGTGTGGTTCAGGTAACCCAACCTGTCCTATTTTAAGGGGCCGACCCTAAAATGTTTTATGCAAAAATTAAAAAAAAAAAGAAAAAAAAAAAAGATTGTTGATATTCAAAAAAATCGAACTCAAATTATAGTAATTTACATATTAAATTCATTAACAGAATTGAATTCATTAATGAGAAAAAAAAATAGCCTACCTAACCTACCCTATTTTTTTTGCCAGTGTTACCTGAACCACACATATTATTTTGTTTGGCCTTAGGTTACCTCAGAGGTAGATGAGATAAAAGATGAATCCTCCCTGATCAGACATCCATCCGCATAGGGCAGAGGTCTGTAGCTCCAAAGGTGGAAAAGAATTGAAAGCATTTTGGAAATTGCGTGGGGATCACACTACATATTCATTTAGCCGGTATCCTGACCAGACTATGGCGCTTATAGCTCTCGCAGATTTGATGGTGTTTTATGTCCCGTTTACACATCATAGATTATATTTGGACAGCAACCTCAGAAGGAGATGAGACGACAGTTGCAGTTTCCCATCAGACAATAATGGACGAAGGGTGCAGTTTCCCACCAGACAATAATGCCAGCGATAGGGAGCGAACGTACCCACCCAGGGGGGAGGTCTGCAGCTCGCATCCACTGAGCTACCAAGCATGATTGCAGGATTAGCATAACGCTAGTACTTAAGATGTCTTCGTCCTATTGCTGAGGTCTGAGTATATTGACATGTCGCCAGTACTTATATATCTCCGTCCTATTGCTGAGGTCTGAGTATATTGACATGTCGCCAGTACTTATATATCTCCGTCCTATTGCTGAGGTCTGAGTATATTGACATGTCGCCAGTACTTAGATATTTCCGCCCTATTGTTGATGTCGGAGTATATTGACAATAGTTTATATAGCAGAGTTGCACGTGATGAGCACGTGCTTTATACACGTGCTGTTGTTTGTCGGAGGTATCGTTCTCGTTTGATTGGTTGAAGTGGATAAATGATTGACAACTGGCGACATGTTAATTGACAATAGGTTGTAATAAATTTGTAATACAGTTGCACATGCTTTATAATACAACAACACATGCTATTGTTTGTCGGAGAAATCTTATTGGTTTAACTGTTTGAAATGGTTAAATGATTGACAACAAGTGTCATGTTCATTGTGACCAAACAAGTACAACCACATAACAATTTATGTCCTCCCAAAAAAAGGGCAAAAAAAGGCCATGTCATTCAAAGGCTTGGAGTTGCAGGCGACAATTGGTTAGCTTACTTAGTCTCGACCATTCAGACCTCTCGCGAGACTTCTCTCAAGGAAGTCCACACGATGGTGTGAAGTAAAGCTTCTTTAAAATTTGTGACATCAAAACAAGGTGTGGACAAAAAAGAATCATTGGTCAACTTCAGTTTGTTATGGGAATCAGCCCCTATGTCACGACGGCGTCAAAAACTATGTGACGTTAAGCCCAATGTTGCGCAATAAAATTACCCCAAACAAAGTCAACGGATCACAATAAATGCTAATAATTAAATTGTAAACATCATTATATTCATTTTGTAATATAGATTATATTATGTTTTTAGAGAAACTACAAAAAACGAAGCTTATTGTATATTTAGTAAGAATTTACAGACATCCTATTGGAACTAATGTTGCGCGTAATACAACCTGCACTTTGATGTTGTGGTCAAAATGACGTCACGTCACAGTCCAGGGCACGAAAATTCCACTCGTCCGCTTGTATTGACGAGTGAAATTCGAATCCGGACGAGTGAAACCCATGAATCGGTCGTCCGAGAGGACGAGTAACATTTCAGTAGAAAACATAGATATGTCCCATTTTCATATGAGAAAACAACAAAGAAAATAGTTCTTACATAGTTTATTAAGCGATTAAATGCAGTAAATAGTCGCAACTCTGTTTATTCAGCGATAAACTGCAATTTAAGTCAACCGGATATTGGGAAATTGACGCATTTCCGTTTTGGGACATTCTAAATGCGGCTCCCGTTCTAATTTCACGGAGCGCGAACATTACGGTATTTGATGTTATACAAATAGTATACTAGTCAGCTTTTAGGTGACTGGGGCCAGGGCCTTCAGGAAGGGGAATAAAAGTATACTGTTTTCCTGTATTGGAGTTTAACATTTTCTAATAAAAAAATGTATTTTTCTTTTTTAAGAGGGGAATTTTTCACAGGAAAACGGGGGAAATATATACCATTCCAGAGTAACTGTAATGGCCATGATCAGACTGTAATTAACTATAAAATACGAATATGAATATAGTCATCTATAATACTCGTCAAAGTTTCGTAATTTTTATTGATTTATATAAAGAAAAAAAAACACATTATGATGTTTCCCTTTGTTTTATTTATACATGTATATAATAGTGTTAAATGATGATTTCTGACTACTTTGTGATCTTTTACAATCAGAGCAGGACGAGTAAACATCCTAATAGGATGAGTAACATGTCGATGCCACTCGTCCTACAGGACGAATATACAGTATAATATATTTCATCCCCTGCAGTCAGTTTTGACGTTTGGCACCGTCTATCAGTCAAACAATTTAATGAACCACTAGTCCAGACGCTAGCT
Source organism: Cyrtodaria siliqua (assembly GCA_037043455.1). NCBI lineage: Eukaryota > Metazoa > Mollusca > Bivalvia > Adapedonta > Hiatellidae > Cyrtodaria > Cyrtodaria siliqua. Next base: position 39,658 of record JAWPHD010005935.1, read on the forward strand.
TGAGTGTGCCTGGATGATAGAGACTATTAGCACACCAATGTGAGGTTGTTGGTTCAGTCCAGTACCCAAATTCTTTTATTTTTAGTTATATCTTTATATGAGGCTTCACAAGCAAAATCTTAAATAGAAATATTCAGTTATATGAAATTCAGAGTGATTTGAAATGTTTGCTCAACTCTCTGTTAGCTTAACAGAGCATTAAACAACTAGGCCCTCTGGATTCTATTTTTTTAACTGTGAGCTGAAGCTGTTTGGCTATTAAACGTTCAGCTACATCAGGAAAATTTCAAGAGATTAATCCAAAAGTAAGTGTAAAGAAAAGGAAGACAGTTGGCGAAAAAAGAGAAGTAACAGTGATCATCACTCAATCAGTGGTGTCACAAAGCTGAACCATTATATGAGTAATTTTATTGTAAAATAAACCCTGAAAAGTCAGAGCTATAATGTGAATTGTGTAAGGTGAAAGAAACTATTGTACACTATGTATACGATTGTGACAGATTTACTCAAGAAAGAACAAAGCTTGAAAATACACTAGAACATATTATAGGAAGAGACAGTCTGGAAGTAAATAATATAAACCTACAAGTTCTAACGGGAAACATAGACAGTGCAGCAGTCACAACAAAGATGGAGATTAGAATGGCATTTGGAGTATTTCTAAGAAATTCTGGAAGACTCATTGTCCATAATTAATCATTTAAACTTGCTCAACATCAGCTCAAAAGGTGTTAGTACAAAATGAAAACAATTGTAATTGTAGAAGCAGATAGTGACCATAGCCAGTGTTATATTGGCAAGTGAATACACAACAACAACAAATTAAACAGTAACTTTTAGTCAGGCCTAAAAAAAAAATATGTGTGTTTCTGGTTTCACCCTTTCAAAAAGTTAGGGTAGGTATGTAGAAAAAAGTTTTTTTTTTATATATATTGTTCGCATATATTATGCCATTTTTGTACTAAGGCAACTTCTTGATAACCTTTGCAAACAGTTTGGATCCAGATTAGATGCTTAACAACTCTGGCTAATAAAATTGTCATTTGAATAAAAATATTTGTTGTCTGATTGTAAATTTTTTCTTTTTTTTTAATTTTCTTTTATTTTATTTATTTATTTATTTTTTTGCTAAAATTGCTAAAAATATTTAGGGTCGGCGGTGAAAAAGTAGGGTCGGTCGGGAAACCGGAAACACACATATTTTTTTGTTAGGCCTTATATCCAACTGCCTACAAATATTTATTACCCTGGCAGTAAATGTTGGGGGTATAAAAGGATTTAAAAGGGAAGCACAATAATCTTTAAGCATTTGAGCATTGAACTGAATTGAATGTTGTTTAACGGCTCATCAACACAGTATAGGTTATTTAGAGCCGCCCCAGAGAGAGGGAAAGGATACATAGGAATCCGGGAACCTGCCCTACTCTTTATTATCGAATAGATTCCTATGGTTCTTTTACGTGCTTGGAGGATAGACCGATACACGGGACCGCCCGGTTTACGTCCCCATCCGACGGACAAGGCTGAGGGAAAGTGTCTTGCCCAAGAACACACCGACGGAACTCAGTGGCACCACGGAGGATTGAACCCGGGGCCTCCGGTTACAAATCCGCCGCACTACCGACTGCGCCACACCAGCCCTCTTGAGCATTGAAATGAGCACCTCGATTAATTATTCCAGTATCCCTTTTAAAACTGCTAGTACAATTAAACCTAAAGAACCCTAAAATTGTATTCCTTATTCTATCATAGGATATAATTATATTATTGGTGCAATATAATTAACAATTAGTAATATGCAAAAACAATTCACTTTAAACTATTAAAATAACGATTAATTATGATTTGCAAATATGCAAGTTATGTAGAAAATGGCACGCCCAAAGTTTTAAAGAAATCAAGATTGCCATGCACGTGTCCCTCAAAGGAATAACGTCCGTAACAGTTGCCTTATAAAACACAAAATAATAACGTTGACAGACATTACAGATCAACAATTATTGAATATAATTATTTACTAAATAAATGTTTGAAATTTGGTAGCGGTACAAAAAAAGAAGTACCACTTCATGGGTTTAAACTCATAGCCTGCACTAAAATTACATTTGCGGGTAATAATAGTCGAGCACACTCCCAACTGAGCTGAACAGGCAATATCTGTTACGCAAGAATTACTATAAGTAAAACCTAATGCGCTAATGAATGTCACGTGATCAGCAGAAAATGTAAATATTGCGGTCCCTCATTGTTTACAAACAATAAAGAAAACCTTTTTTTTCCAAACTCACGAATGTATTACTACGTACGTACGTACCGACTTATTCAGATATATGCTCATGTTTTCATGTACATACATTTTGCTAAATAAAATCAGACAGTTATTTGGTTAAATTATGTTCAAAATCTGCTTACACACAAATACAGACAGGGTCCCTTTAAAAGGCAAATAATTCTGCAAAAGAACTCTGGATATAAACTATATTATAAATCATTGTTTTATAAATATATATGAAGGAACAAACTTGCCAGGTATTGTTAAAAAAAAAAAATCAATTGTTATACTGCACTAAACATTTTACAGATCTTGTAACATACAGGTCAGGAAAGAATTATGTAATCCAGTTTACCATCTGTTTGAACTTGAATAAATTAGTTAATTTTGCATACCATGCATTTGATTAAAATTAAATATTAAATATATGCCAATTAATAAACAGCCAAAATGTCAGGCAAATTAGCATGGAAATATATTTAAGTACATGTTCACTGACGTTTCCTTTGTATTTCCACAGTTGTAAATCATTTAATTGAAAATAACTCCTGTCAGAATGACTGGTACTCTATATAACTACCAGTTATTGGGTAGTTATCATAAGTTAGGGTATGGCAGACAGATGAAATGGACATGCTAGAAAACAAAGAGAGTATGGTCTCATCTCCTTTGGTTGATTTGAACACCTCGAGCCCAGCTCAATGTGTAAAACAACCAACTCGATATGACCATACTCTATCTATTACACAAAGTAATTTTAAGAGGACACTGTGGGTTGGAAACGTAAGCTCAATAATCAAGACAAAATTAAATTTTAAATATCTGATTTTAATGCTTAAGTTACCATAAGTTACTTTAAAAGTTGTTCTGTATTCTAACTGACCATTATACTGTATTGAAAACAGACCATTCTTCTGACCGTCTTCGCGAACTTTGTGTTACTAATTTTTGTTACTGACAAGACTTCATGCATCTAAATTTTATTTAAATAATCAATTCCAATTGTTTTCCAACCTTTATTACCATACATATAAGGTTTGTGACCATGCATATACATGTATATACATACATATACATTAAAAATGAAGCTTTTATGGATTTGATCTCATATGAAAATTAAATGAAACTCCTATTATTAAGCATCATACGACAGGTTTTATATGAGGATCTCAAGTAGCTCCTTTTATATAAGTATCATATGACAGGTTTTATATGAGAATCTCAAGTAGCTCCTTTTATATAAGTATCATATGACAGGTTTTATATGAGAATCTCAAGTAGCTCCTTTTATATAAGCATCATATGACAAGTTTTATATGAGAATCTCAAGTAGCTCCTTTTATATAAGTATCAAATGACAGGTTTTATATGAGAATCTCAAGTAGCTCCTTTTATATAAGCATCATATGACAGGTTTTATATGAGAATCTCAAGTAGCTCCTTTTATATAAGTATCAAATGACAGGTTTTATATGAGAATCTCAAGTAGCTCCTTTTATATAAGTATCATATGACAGGTTTTATATGAGAATCTCAAGTAGCTCCTTTTATATAAGTATCATATGACAGGTTTTATATGAGAATCTCAAGTAGCTCCTTTTATATAAGTATCATATTACAGGTTTTATATGAGAATCTCAAGTAGCTCCTTTTATGTAAGTATCATATGACAGGTTTTATATGAGAATCTCAAGTAGCTCCTTTTATGTAAGTATCATATGACAGGTTTTATATGAGAATCTCAAGTAGCTCCTTTTATATAAGTATCAAATGACAGGTTTTATATGAGAATCTCAAGTAGCTCCTTTTATATAAGCATCAAATGACAGGTTTTATATGAGAATCTCAAGTAGCTCCTTTTATATTAGCATCAAATGACAGGTTTTATATGAGAATCTCAAGTAGCTCCTTTTATATAAGTATCATATGACAGGTTTTATATGAGAATCTCAAGTAGCTCCTTTTATATAAGTATCATATGACAGGTTTTATATGAGAATCTCAAGTAGCTCCTTTTATATAAGCATCAAATGACAGGTTTTATATGAGAATCTCAAGTAGCTCCTTTTATATAAGTATCATATGACAGGTTTTATATGAGAATCTCATGTAGCTCCTTTTATATAAGTATCATATGACAGGTTTTATATGAGAATATCATGTAGCTCCTTTTATATAAGTATCATATGACAGGTTTTATATGAGAATCTCAAGTAGCTCCTTTTATATAAGTATCATATGACAGGTTTTATATGAGAAAACCATGTAGCTCCTTTTATATAAGTATCATATGACAGGTTTTATATGAGAATCTCAAGTAGCTCCTTTTATATAAGTATCATATGACAGGTTTTATATGAGAATCTCAAGTAGCTCCTTTTATATAAGTATCAAATGACAGGTTTTATATGAGAATCTCAAGTAGCTCCTTTTATATAAGTATCATATGACAGGTTTTATATGAGAATCTCAAGTAGCTCCTTTTATATAAGCATCAAATGACAGGTTTTATATGAGAATCTCAAGTAGCTCCTTTTATATAAGCATCATATGACAGGTTTTATATGAGAATCTCAAGTAGCTCCTTTTATATAAGCATCAAATGACAGGTTTTATATGAGAATCTCAAGTAGCTCCTTTTATATAAGTATCATATGACAGGTTTTATATGAGAATCTCAAGTAGCTCCTTTTATATAAGTATCATATGACAGGTTTTATATGAGAATTATAAGCATCAAATGACAGGTTTTATATGAGAATCTCAAGTAGCTCCTTTTATATAAGTATCAAATGACAGGTTTTATATGAGAATCTCAAGTAGCTCCTTTTATATAAGTATCATATGACAGGTTTTATATGAGAATCTCAAGTAGCTCCTTTTATATAAGTATCATATGACAGGTTTTATATGAGAATATTATGTAGCTCCTTTTATATAAGCATCATATGACAGGTTTTATATGAGAATATCATGTAGCTCCTTTTATATAAGTATCATATGACAGGTTTTATATGAGAATCTCAAGTAGCTCCTTTTATATAAGTATCAAATGACAGGTTTTATATGAGAATCTCAAGTAGCTCCTTTTATATAAGTATCATATGACAGGTTTTATATGAGAATCTCATGTAGCTCCTTTTATATAAGCATCATATGACAGGTTTTATATGAGAATCTCAAGTAGCTCCTTTTATATAAGTATCATATGACAGGTTTTATATGAGAATCTCAAGTAGCTCCTTTTATATAAGTATCATATGACAGGTTTTATATGAGAATCTCAAGTAGCTCCTTTTATATAAGTATCATATGACAGGTTTTATACGAGAATCTCAAGTAGCTCCTTTTATATAAGTATCATATGACAGGTTTTATATGAGAATCTCATGTAGCTCCTTTTATATAAGCATCATATGACAGGTTTTATATGAGAATATCATGTAGCTCCTTTTATATAAGTATCATATGACAGGTTTTATATGAGAATCTCAAGTAGCTCCTTTTATATAAGTATTATATGACAGGTTTTATATGAGAATATCATGTAGCTCCTTTTATATAAGCATCATATGACAGGTTTTATATGAGAATTTCATGTAGCTCCTTTTATATAAGTATCATATGACAGGTTTTATATGAGAATCACATGTAGCTCCTTTTATATAAGTATCATATGACAGGTTTTATATAAGAATCTCAAGCAGCTCCTTTTATATAAGTATCAAATGACAGGTTTTATATGAGAATCTCAAGTAGCTCCTTTTATATAAGTATCATATGACAGGTTTTATATGAGAATATCATGTAGCTCCTTTTATATAAGCATCAAATGACAGGTTTTATATGAGAATCTCAAGTAGCTCCTTTTATATAAGTATCAAATGACAGGTTTTATATGAGAATCTCAAGTAGCTCCTTTTATATAAGTATCATATGACAGGTTTTATATGAGAATCTCAAGTAGCTCCTTTTATATAAGTATCATATGACAGGTTTTATATGAGAATATTATGTAGCTCCTTTTATATAAGCATCATATGACAGGTTTTATATGAGAATATCATGTAGCTCCTTTTATATAAGTATCATATGACAGGTTTTATATGAGAATCTCAAGTAGCTCCTTTTATATAAGTATCAAATGACAGGTTTTATATGAGAATCTCAAGTAGCTCCTTTTATATAAGTATCATATGACAAGTTTCATATGAGAATCACATGTAGCTCCTTTAATATAAGCATCATATGACAGGTTTCATACGAGAATCACATGTAGCTCCTTTTATATAAGCATCATATGACAGGTTTCATATGAGAATCACATGTAGCTCCTTTTATATAAGCATCATATGACAGGTTTCATATGAGAATCACATGTAGCTCCTTTTATATAAGCATCATATGACAGGTTTCATATGAGAATCACATGTAGCTCCTTTTATATAAGCATCATATGACAGGTTTCATATGAGAATCACATGTAGCTCCTTTTATATAAGTATCATATGACAGGTTTTATATGAGAATCACATGTAGCTCCTTTTATATAAGCATCATATGACAGGTTTCATATGAGAATCACATGTAGCTCCTTTTATATAAGCATCATATGACAGGTTTTATATGAGAATCACATGTACGTAGCTCCTTTTATATAAGCATCATATGACAGGTTTCATATGAGAATCACATGTAACTCCTTTTATATAAGCATCATATGACAGGTTTTATATGAGAATCACATGTAGCTCCTTTTATATAAGCATCATATGACAGGTTTTATATGAGAATCACATGTAGCTCCTTTTATATAAGCATCATATGACAGGTTTCATATGAGAATCTCAAGTAGCTCCTTTTATATAAGCATCACAGACAGGTTTCATATGAGAATCACATGTAGCTCCTTTTATATAAGCATCATATGACAGGTTTCATATGAGAATCACATGTAGCTCCTTTTATATAAGCATCATATGACAGGTTTTATATGAGAATATCATGTAGCTCCTTTTATATAAGCATCATATGACAAGTTTCATATGAGAATCACATGTAGCTCCTTTAATATAAGCATCATATGACAGGTTTCATATGAGAATCTCAAGTAGCTCCTTTTATATAAGTATCATGACAGGTTTTATATGAGAATCACATGTAGCTCCTTTTATATAAGTATCATATGACACGTTTCATATGAGAATCACATGTAGCTCCTTTTATATAAGCATCATATGACAGGTTTTATATGAGAATCACATGTAGCTCCTTTTATATAAGCATCATATGACAGGTTTTATATGAGAATCACATGTAGCTCCTTTTATATAAGTATCATGACAGGTTTTATATGAGAATCACATGTAGCTCCTTTTATATAAGTATCATATGACAGGTTTTATATGAGAATATCAAGTAGCTCCTTTTATATAAGCATCATATGACAGGTTTTATATGAGAATCACATGTAGCTCCTTTTATATAAGTATCATATGACACGTTTCATATGAGAATATCAAGTAGCTCCTTTTATATAAGTATCATATGACAGGTTTTATATGAGAATATCATGTAGCTCCTTTTATATAAGCATCATATGACAAGTTTCATATGAGAATCACATGTAGCTCCTTTAATATAAGCATCATATGACAGGTTTCATATGAGAATCACATGAAGCTCCTTTTATATAAGTATCATATGACACGTTTCATATGAGAATATCAAGTAGCTCCTTTTATATAAGCATCATATGACAGGTTTTATATGAGAATCACATGTAGCTCCTTTTATATAAGTATCATATGACACGTTTCATATGAGAATCTCAAGTAGCTCCTTTTATATAAGTATCATGACAGGTTTCATATGAGAATCACATGAAGCTCCTTTTATATAAGCATCATATGACACGTTTCATATGAGAATATCAAGTAGCTCCTTTTATATAAGCATCATATGACAGGTTTTATATGAGAATCACAGCTCCTTTTATATAAGTATCATATGACAAGTTTTATATGAGATTCTAACACGACCTCCGCAGTCTTCCATATACACAAAGAAGGGAGACAGCTGTATGTTATTCTACGATAAAACACAGCTGTTACATTAATTCCCCGCGTATATTTCATCCGTTGGAAGCGCCACGTTACATGACGTCACTTGGTAAATATACGTCACGAAGACAAACTGAACAGTAATTTTAATGAAATGCTAATTACAACAAAATTGCCATTCTCCCAAACCGTGCACACCCCTGAAATAAACCCATCATATGCACATGTACATATAACATTAATAAGCATCTTGAACAAGGTGAGAATGTTTGATGTCATACAGCGCAAGCTATATGACGTAAGCAATGACTTAATTGTTTGTCACGTGAAAACCAGTGCATTGAAACGCAGAACTTTGCATACGGGGGCGCCCAGTGGAAGAGCCTGTTAACATAGCAGCCTGATTACCTTGACCTCCGAGATAATATATAGTGCCCCAACAATAGCGTAAATAATGGGGTAATTGTTGTGTTAGAATCGAAATAATAAATACGGACCTGTATTTTATCGGTGAATAAAATACAGTTAGTCGTTCGGATGCGAGAAATTAAATCACTCGTGCTAACGCACTCGTGATTTAATTACTACGCATCCGAACTCCTAACTGTATTTTATTCACCGATAAAACACAGGTACTTATTTATTATTTCTTAAATCACATGTAGCTCCTTTTATATAAGTATCATATGACAGGTTTTATATGAGAATCTCAAGTAGCTCCTTTTATATAAGTATCATATGACAGGTTTTATATGAGAATCTCAAGTAGCTCCTTTTATATAAGTATCATATGACAGGTTTTATATGAGAATCTCAAGTAGCTCCTTTTATACAAGTATTATCTGACAGGTTTTATATGAGAATCACATGTAGCTCCTTTTATTTAAGTATTATCTGACAGGTTTCATATGTAGCCCCTTTTATATAAGTATCATATGAGAATGCAATCATATGTGTATTATATATATATGGCAAAATTGCCTATGTATGGTACATACTCAAGCTCAGACAGTTATGGGGAAACAGAGCTAAACGCAAAAACAAAAATAACATCAACGCCTTTGCCATCAACTCTGCCGTCACAGAATTGTGTCTCTTCCTTCTACTCTGAATACCCGAGAGTCAAAACAACAAATTACATTATTTTTAAATTCCGTTAAATAAGAAGATATTACAACTATTTAAGATTAAACAAATATGACAAAAAACATTTAAGCAACATTTCCTAATGCTATTTCTGTGTTTCCTTCACCTTCTCGCCTCTCAACGCTGTGGGTTCGAATCACACTGTGAGCTCGACTTTTAAGAGATAGTCGATTCTTACAGGTGGCAGGAAGTATACAGTACTGATTCTACCCAGGACCAAATGGGTGGGCTGCCTCCACCACAAAACAAGAGGTCAATGACCTTGAAGCTCTACAGGTAGGTTCTGAAAGCTAGATCAGCATTCCTGTGAAGTTTCATGAAAATCTGTCACTCAAGATGGTCGCTGGCAGCAGTTTAATGTCGAACCAAAATGATTTTCGACAAGGACCAAAATCATGTCATGCTAATCATTTTAGAAAATGTCCCATTTCAATATCACTTATAGTTTTCAAAAAGTTTTTTAATCTATTTTTAGCTATGACGGCCATCTTGAATTTCAAGCCGACCTGAAATTTTGCTAGGATCAACTAGATATCAAGAGCAATATTCATGTGCCATGAAAATCCGCCAGAAATTCAAGATGGCCACCATGGCTAAAAATAGATTTTTAAAAAATAAGTTTGTAGCAACTACTTTTTGAAAACTATAAGTGGCTAAAAATAGATTTTTATAAAACAAGTTTGTAGCCACTACTTTTTGAAAACTAAGTATAGCGGCCTTCTTGAATTTCCAACCGCTATGAAATTTTGCTAGGATCAACTAGACATCAAGAGCAATATTCCTGTGAAATTCCATGAAATCTGTTAGGTCGTTTCAGAAGAGTAGTTGCTACAAACTTTTACTATATAACTCTATGTAAACAAAGATGGCCGCTGACAGCCATGTTCAATGTTGAATCAAAATGATTTTCGAAAAGGACTAACATCATGTCATGCTGATCATTTTAGAAAAAGTCCCATATCAATATCACTTATAGTTTTCAAGAAGAAGTCGCTACAAACTTGTTATATCAATATCAATTATAGTTTTCAAGAAGTAGTGGCTACAAACTTGTTTTTTAAAAATCTATTTTTAGCCGTAGTGCCCATCTTGAATTTCTGGTTGACCTGATATTTTACTAGGATCAATTAGACATCAAGAGCAACATTCCTGTGAAGTTTCATGAAAACCTGTCAAGTACGTTCAGAGGAGTAGTCGTACAAGTTTTTACTATATAAATCTAGGTAAACAAAGATGGCCACGGCAGCCATTTTTAACGTCAAATCAAAACGATTTTGAATTTTTGCTAGGATCAACTAGACTTCATGAGCAACATTTCTATAAAGTTTCATTACAATCCATCCAGTAGTTTCAGAGGAGTCGCTACAAAAAACTGTTTACGGACAGGCGGACAGACGGACGACGGACACCGCACCATGGCATAAGCTAACAAGAGGTCAATGACCTTGAAGCTCTACTGATTGATTTTGATTTCAGGAAGTAGTGACTACCGTGGCGGCCATCTTGAATTTCCGGCCGACCTGAAATTTTGCTAGGATCAATTACACATCAAGAGCAACACTCCTGTGAAGTTTAATGAAAATCCGTCAAGTAGTTTCAGAGGAGTAGTCGCTACAAGTGATCATTATATAACTCTATGTAAACAAAGATGGCCGCTGACAGCCATGTTTCACATTGAATCAAAACGATTTTTGACAAGGATCAACATCATGTCATGCTGATCATGTTAGAAAAAGTCCCATATCAATATCACTTATAGTTTTCAAGAAGTAATCGCTACAAACTTGTATTTTGAAAATCTATTTTTAGCCATGGCTGCCATCGTGAATTTCCGGCCGACCTGAAATTTTGCTAGGATCAATTAGATATCAAGAGCAACATTCCTGTGAAGTTTCATGAAAATCCGTCAAGTAGTTTCAGAGGAGACTCTATGTAAACAAAGATGGCCACTGGCAGCCATGTTTAACGTCGAATCAAAATAATGTTCGACTCGGATAACCATCATGTCATGCTGATCATTTTAGAAAAAGTCCCATAGCAATATCACTTATAGTTTTCAAGAAGAAGTCGCTACAAACTTGTATTTTGAAAATCTTTTCTTTTTTTTGGCCAACTTTCTCAAGCCCTTTTGCTAGGATCAACTAGACTTCATTGGAAACATTTCTGTAATGTTTCATGAAAATCCATTCAGTAGTTTCAGAGGAGTAGTCGCTACAAAAAAAGTTTACGGACGGACGGACAGACGGACGGACGGACGGAAAGACAGACAGACGGACGACGGACGCCGTACCACGGCATAAGCTCTGCTGATCTCTGATCAGTCGAGCTAAAAACTGAGTGTCAGGCCGATCATAAAAAATTGTTGGTTTGCTGTTTCCCTACCTACCCAAAACTTTTTATAGCAGTTCTTTAAGATATCATTTTTTTTACTATTTTTAGTATACTTTTCTTTCATTTCTAAAGGCTTTTAATGTCTTGGCAAAAATATTTCACCTACCTACCTACCCACTTATAAAATCCAGGGTCGGGAAACAGCAAACCAATATATTTTTAAGGATGGCCTCAACATAATACAGCCCCTAAAAGGTGCTGAAACCGGGGCATTCAACCAACCAACCAACCATCTTCCTTTACCACTTGCAATGTTTGTAAACCTTGTATTACCTCCATGAATATTACCAACAATAACCTCCATGAATATTACCAATAATAACCTCCATGAATATTACCAGTCGGGCTGGCGTGGCGCAGTCGGTAGCGCGGCGGATTTGTAACAGGAGGCCCCGGGTTCAATCCTCCATGGTGCCACTGAGTTCCGTCGGTGTGTTCTTGGGCAAGACACTTTTCCTTAGCCTCGTCCGTCGGATGGGGACGTAAACCGGGCAGTCCGGTGTATCGGTCTATCCTCCGAGCTCGTTAAAGAACCATAGGAATCTATTCGACAATAAGAGTAGGGCAGGTTCCCGGATCCTATGTATCCTTCCCCTCTCTCAGGGGCGGCTCTAAATAACCTGTATTGTGTTGATGAGCCTTTAAACCAGGGCTCTAAGAAAATTAAAATTGGGGAATAGCCCAGGGCAAGTAGATTTCAAAAGTCCACTTGCCCTGACTGAAAAGTCACTTGCCCTGATTTTTTTTAACTTGCCCCGAAATTATTATTACCAATGAATAGTTGCCGGTACATTATTTTGTCGAAATCGAATGTTTTGCTTTTTTACTTTGTTTTATTTAATTAATTAATAATACACATGTGATTAGAATCAAACTAGAAGGCTCTATTTTCCTTTTATTTATCCAATGCATCACATAACTAACATAACTAAAACAATATTATTTTCTTTTACAGTTTTAGGATCGCGCCGCAAATCACGTCAAAAACCGTTCCGGGTCCCGCAAATTAAACCATCTAAAACAGGTGCGCGTTCCCGGTGTTATTTACAGCTTGCTTTTGTGAATAAGCGTTCGTTGTTAAGCGTTTTTAAGATACAGACTTGCTATTTAGAAAAAGATTAAACAGCAATTCATCGAACAAAACGTATATTAAAACGAAATCTACGTTCAAACTGTTAATATTCGAGTGATCTTTCTTCTTCTGTCCAACGTGACAAATTTGCGTGAATATGAAAGCTGTAATGCGATTGGTTCAAATCATGTAATCAACCAATGAAATGCGCGCTTTCAAATTTATGAACTTTAATGAAGGGAGATAATTTTCAACAAATACGGCTGCAAATTACACGCAATTAAACACAATTTCTGGTTGGATTTTTGATTGCCCCGAGATTTTTTTAGACTAGCCCGACGGGCAACCATTTTTGAAACAGAGACTAGCCCGGATTCAGATTGGACTAGCCCCGGGAGTTGGGCTATCCTATTCTTGGAGCCCTGTAAACAACATTCAATTCAATTTATATTACCAATAATAACCTCCATGAATATTACCAATAATAACCTCCATGAATATTACCAATACTATGAATATTACCAATAATAACCTCCATGAATATTACCAATAATATTACCTCCATGAATATTACCAATAATAACCTCCATGAATATTACCAATAATATTACCTCCATGAATATTACCAATAATAACCTCTATGAATATTACCAATAATAACTACATGAATACTACCAATAATAACCTCCATGAATATTACCAATAATAACCTCCATGAATATTACCAATAATATTACCTCCATGAATATTACCAATAATAACCTCCATTAATATTACCAATAATAACCTCAATCTTCTTACCTAACTTACCACTTCCATAAAAATATTCTCCATAAAATCCACAGGTGTATCAGTTCATTATAAGAACTCCAAAACACCAATCTGATTAAAAACACATTCAAACAGGTTATCTAGAAAGTTTGCAGTGAGAAGCCTAGTCGAGTTGATTTTTCGGTGCATCAACACCAACAAGTTTATATGTACAGACAATGTCGAAAGGAATAATAATCCAGGAAGAGTAATGAATGATTGAGGAAACAATCTCACATGCATACAAAACAAACACAGGCCCATAGCCAGCCTTGAAATTTAACTGAGTCAAATCCCTTTTGGCAGTGCTGTGGGCATGCCGCCATGAATCTGTGTGCTATTTGCTGAGTTTTAGAGAAATATGTTTCAGTGAAAGATTTTCAGCTTTAAGCATAACATTTTATACTAAAATTCTGGGCCCTGTTTTATGAAACAACCTACGCTATTTTTGATCATAAGTGAAAATAATATCTTAAGCCATTTTCCTTAAACGTATTTGAAGCAAGCAATGAAGGGTGGAAATATTGCATAAACAACATATGTATTAGATAGTTTACAGAAAATCATTTTATCTGTTTAACCTAACTAATAGCAATTACATTTAATAATTTGATTTACGATCAAAATTATCGCAAGATGTTTCATAAAAGGGGTCCTGGATCTTTGGTGTGCCTCGGCATAGCTATGGACCTGAACCAACTGACAACACCATTTTCAAAAACATTATATTAAAATAAGTCAATGATTGAAAGTATAATGTTACATTTAAGAGCCTAGGAGATGATTGAAAGGATAATGTTACATTGAAGAGGTTAGGAGAGGGTCAGACTCTATAGTTACAGCTACAAAAAAACACATGTAATTATCATTTATATACTGGCACTGCAATGCAAATATTTAGATAAAAAAAGTATTTCAAAATTCAGTTTTATCTTGAGCAGTTGCAAATTGCTTCCAGCCTTAATGAAATGATTTATAACACACAATCACAGTGAGTGTAAACTCGGATATCTTTTAAAATCCATACTTCAAGACAACTGAATTGAATTGTGGTTTGAAGGCGCACCAACACATGAAAAGGTTATACGGCGCCTAACAGGCATGAACATGCCAGGCTCATCTTCCATGTACATCGAGATAAAATAAGGAAAATGGGCCTAGAACCTTCTCACCCGAACTGCAGAGTTGCTGCATATTCTATCGTAGAAACTCCATTTACCCTGGAGCCACGTTATTGTTTTTCTGCCACTGCTCTTTTGATGCGAGCGAGATAGCACCTAAAACAATGCAGGGATCATGATGAAGACCTTTAATGAACATGAACAAAAAATGATAAAATGAACATGAATTTGGGGGGGATTCTACCCCTCCAAAGGGATCTGCAGTGGCCCTGTTCTTTGCCCCGTGACCAAACGCGGGCACCCGGGAACCACACAGGGCTACTTCAAGACAAACAAACAGGCACAGCCTAACATTACATCCACATTACAATGCAAATTAACAGTGTTTTCAGCCAAGAATCTTGATGTAGTAATCGTCTAGCAATAAACAAAGATAATGACAGACTATCAAAATACTTACAGAATTTGAGTGTGATTTATCTTATTAAATCCACAGAAACACTTTGAAATGTATCAACAGAACATTTTACAATCTTAGTATAGGTATTACCAAGAAGTACGAGTAACAATGAATGAAATTATGAGAACTATACATTGTATAACCAGCGGTTAATGGCAAACCATTGTAACTCCATATAAATAAATAAATAAGACACAATACTTTTGCACCGAGACCTTGATAAACATCGTAGTAATTCAGGCGCAGTAAAACTGTCACACACACCGAGTACATCTTAGTCTGTAAGTGTCCCAACCCAGACCCATGCGATTACTAAACACAGAATAATTAATTACGCTAATTAGCTGTCCATGTGTTGATATTAATTAATTTGTTATGACAGCTACATATATATAATTATGTATAAATGACATTATAAATATCAATGGGACACGGAGCATTTAAAGCACTGTCAGTCACATCAACTTCAATGTAAAGTAACAAAGTCAAACAAGAGGTCAATGACCTTGACGCTCTACTGATAGGCTCTGATAGCTAGCTCAGCATTCCTCTGAAGTTTCATGAAAATCTGTCAGAGGAGTAGTCCCTAAAGGATATATAAATCTTGTAAACAAAGATGACCGCTGGCAGCCATGTTTAATGTCGAATCAAAATGATTTTCAACAAGGACCAACATCATGTCATGCTGATCTTTTTATAAAATGTACCATATCAATATCACTTTAATATAGTTTTCAAGAAGAAGTCGCTACAAATTTGTTTTTTAAAAATCTTTTCTTTTTTTTTTGGCCAACTTTCTCAAGCCCTTTTATCTGCTCCTTTCTTTCGCTTGCTCTCACTCCATCTTTCGCATGCTCCGCTTTTGTCCCTCCTACTGGATGGTGATCTGTTTTGACCTACTTTCTGCTGGAGCCTCACTGTATCTTCCATTTCTATGACAACTCTCGCTTTTCACCCGCAGTTCACCTGATGTTTCTCCTTTTACCTTTGAATTGTACTGTTTCTGGGAGATTGCTGATATGCCATGTTTTTGTCTATAGTACTCTATGTTACTCTATTCAAGCTACTATGCCACTACTAGGCATACTTTAGACGCGCCATACGTATAACCAACGAATTTCTGTCTACAGCTTCCCTATCCCTTTTCGGTGAACGTCGGCCTAACATCGTCACAAGACAGCAGTGAGCTACTAACTACTCATGAAGCAAATTTGATTGCTGAAAAGGTAGATTTTTGCCGAAATGGTGATGAATGATAAACAATGAATTAACGAAACATGCAATGGAGAGACCAGCATCTGGCAGGGTTTGAACCACGACCTTCCGCTTGTGGGCCCAGCGCTCTACCACTGGGCTATAAAGGCCTCTATATTTAGTCGTGACGGCCATCTAGAATTTCCAGCCGACCTGAAATTTTGCTAGGACCACTATTACTAGACATCAAGAGCAACATTCCTGCGAAGCTTCATGAAAATCTGTCGTAGTTTCAGAGGAGTACGTAGTCGATACAAGTTTTTACTACATAACTCTTATGTAAACAAAGATGGCCACTGGCGGCCATGTTTAATATCAAATCGAATTGATTTTCAACAAGGACCAATCAAGTCATGTCATGTTAATAATTTTAGAGAAAGTCTCATATCAATATCACGTACATTTTTTAAGAAGTATAAGTCGCTACCAACTTGTTTTTCAAAAATCTATTTTTATCCGTCGTGGCCATCTTGAATTTCCGGCTGATCTGAAATTTTGTTAGGACTAACTACACATCAAGAGCAACATTTCTGTTAAGTTTCATGAAAATCCGTCAAGTAGTTTCAGAGGTGTAGTCGCTACACGCTTTTACTTTATAACTATATGCAAACAAAGATGGGCAGCCATGTTTAATGTTGAATCAAAAGGATTTTCGACAAGGACCAACATAATGTCATGCTGATCATTTTAGAAAAAGTTCCAAACTTTTTTAAAAAAATCTTTAGCTTTGGTGGTCATCTTGGATTTCACATCACTGTGAATTTTTGCTAGGATCAACTAGACATCATGGGCAACATTCCTGTAAAGTTTCATGAAAATCCCTCCAGTGGTTTCAAAGGAGTAGCCACTACAAAAAAAAGTTGACGGTCAGACGATGCCACCCCATGTCATAAGTTATGCTGATTAAAAATCAGCTAAAAACAAGAGGTCAATGACCTTGAAGCTCTACTGATTGATTTTGATTTCAGGAAGTAGTCGCTACAAACTTGTTTTTTGAAAATCTATTTATAGCCGTGGTGGCCATCTTGAATATCCGGCCGACCTGAAATTTTGCTAGGATCAATTAGACATCAAGAGCATCATTCCTGTGAAGTTTCATGAAAATCCGTCAGTAGTTTCAGAGGAGTAGTCGCTACAAGTTTTCATTATATAACTCTATGTAAACAAAGATGGCCGCTGACAGCCATGTTTTACATTGAATCAAAATAATGTTCGACTCGGATAACCATCATGTCATACTGATCATTTTAGAAAAAGTCCCATATCAATATCTCTTATAGTTTTCAAGAAGTAGTCCCTACAAACTTATTTTTTGAAAATCTATTTTTAGCCAAGGCAGCCATCTTGATTTTCCGGCTGACCGGAAATTTTGCTAAGATCAATTAGGCATCAAGAGCAACATTCGTGTGAAGTTTCATGAAAATCCATCAAGTAGTTTCAGAGGAGTAGTCGCTACAAGTTTTCATTATATAACTCTATGTAAACAAAGATGGCCACTGGCAGCCATGTTTAACGTCGAATCAAAATAATGTTCGACTCGGATAACCATCATGTCATGCTGATCATTTTAGAAAAAGTCCCATATCAATATCTCTTATAGTTTTCAAGAAGTAGTCGCTACAAACTTATTTTTTAAAAATCTATTTTTAGCTGTAGCGGCCATCTTGAATTTCTGGCTGACCTGAAATTTTGCTAGGATCAACTAGTCATCTCGAGCAACATTCATGTGAAGTTTCATGAACATCCGTCAAGTAGTTTCAGCGGAGTAGTTGCTACAAGTTTTTACAATATAACTCTATGTAACCAAAGATGGCCACTGGCTAGGATCAATTAGACATCAAGAGCAACATTCCTGTAAAGTTTCATGAAAATCCACCAAGTAGTTTCAGAGTAGTCAGAGTAGTCGCTACAAGTTTTGTACTATATAACTCTATGTAAACAAAGATGGCCGCTGGCAGCCATGTTTAACTTCGAATCAAAACTTTTTGACAAGGACCAACATCATGTCATGCTGATCATTTTAGAAAAAGTCCCATATCAATATCACTTATAGTTTTCAAGAAGTAGTTGCTAGAAACTTGTATATTAAAACTCTAATTTTAGCTTTGGCGGCCATCTTGGATTTCAATCAACATGAATTTTTGCTAGGATCAACTAGACTTTACGGGCAACATTTCTGTAAAGTTTCATGAATATTCATCCAGTAGTTTCAGAGGAGTAGTCGCTACAAATAAAAGTTTTGAGACGGACGTACACAAAATCAGGCTTTGTGCGACTCAAAACTTGTGTGTTTGTTTTTCGTGTGTACGTTCGTACTTTGTGTGACTGTTTTTTACATATTGTGTGTCGTTTTTACCATTTGGACACATTTTAGACACACAAGCTCCCTTCCCCTTGTGTGACTGCAATTTTTTATTGCTTTAAATGAAGAAATAGACTATTTCCTGCGCATAGAGACATACTTTATTAGTGTCAGTCACACAAGAAAAAAAAGTCACACAAGTATACTTTATACACAAAAAAAGACACAAGGCGCTCCTGTAAACTCGGACAGACAGACAGACGGACGGACGCCGCACCGCGGCATAAGCTCTGCTGATCTCTGATCAGAAGAGCTAAAAATCAAGATTGCCAAGTGTCCCTTTAACCTAGCTAGATGTGCAAAAGTAGTTCTTCATATATATCATTTTACTACTTATAAAGACATACAATATTTGCTGTGTTCTGGAGTTGATCTGATTCATCAGGTATATTTTCAAAACAGAATAATTACTCAATAACCCAACTCAGGCGATTTTTCGATAACCAATATTTAAATGGAGGTACATGTAGGAGGATTCAAGACAACTCTGTATCGATCCTCTCTAATGCACGCTGCTCTAAATAAGTTAAACAATATCACAGTAGAGTACTAAAAATCGATTCAGCTTAAAAGGGACAATGTCCGTAAATAAGCAGATATTGAGTATAGCCAAATAACTGTCTGTTATTTAGTGAAATGTCTACATGAAACATTAGCATAGACCCAGGTAAGCCTGTAGCAATACATCCATAAATTTGAAAAAATAAGTTTTATTTATTATTTGTAAATAATGTGGGACCCACTAACTTTTACATTTTTTGCTGATCACATGACATCCATTAGCGCATTAGCTTTTATATATTGTATCTCTTGCGTAATACATCTGGCTCGGTTAGCTCAGTCTGTAGCGACGCTCGACTATTATTATACCTGCAAGTGTAATTTTAGTGTGGGTTACGAGTTCAATCTCACAAAACAGTTTGTTTTTTTGTTCCGTCAACCAATCTTGGTTTTATTTATTAAATATTCAATAATGGTTGTTGTGTTATGATTGTCAACGTAATTATTTTGTGATTTATAGCCTAAAAGTTACGGACATTGTCCCTTTAACTTTAATAACAATCCACCAAGTGGTCTCAGATGAAAATATAATTGTAATCTCTATTTACGTCTCATCACTAAATATACAACATAAAACATAGAGCGCGGTAGAGCGATGGGCCCAGAAACCAAATGTGGTGGGTTTGATCACCGCCATATTATGTTGTGTCCCTGAGCAAGACACATTAACTGCATTTGCTTACTACTGACATCGAGAGTGAATAAAATAAATTCAGAGAGCTTTCATTACAAACGATATAAAATATATGTTTAAACTAAAGATATGTTTCATAAAAGGTAATATTCTGTACATGTGTTAATCCAGTCGGAGATAAAAGAAACTGGTGATGGAGAAATGATAGATGGAAGACAGACATAAAGGCGAACACAACAGCTCACTTGAGCATGCCAGCTAATTAAGAACTGAGTAATCAATGGTAAATTCCATGAAGTGCATTAGATCTAAGAATTGCCGTAAAACTGTGAATCAGGTTTTATATTTTACATTAATTTTTCATCGCCTAAAGTCACTAACTCGCCAACAGCACGCTAATTTTACAACATATGCACACAGCTTCAAATTGACGAACGATAAGGTATATCTAAAACTAACACATAATTGCAAATCCTAACTCTAGAAATACAATATCAACATGAAAACCAGCCAGCCAAAAACATCACCTTTTTGTTATTGCTTGAAGCTTCGAATAAAAAGTTATCAACTCTAAATTCATTTCACACATATTCATGTGCGGGTATTTTATGAACCCGTGGATACATATACAGTTTTAATTAGCATATACAGGGGAGTACCTGGAGCATTTTCAAATGTACGCCAGATATGAGAAGCGTAGCTGCGAACCGAGCAGCGATGCTGCGAGTGGGGGATAGGTGTGGGAGGGGGTTTGGGGGGCATCCCCGTGAAAATTTTGAAAATTAGGAGGAAAATGATGCGTTCTCAAGCTATATTTCAGCGTTAATATGGCATTTTGAACTTTTATTTTTTCACTTTTGCTGATGAATTGGCGTACATGCGTATGCCTGGAAACGTGCCTGATATATGCATCATTTTGTAACCTCAACACATGGGTAGAGTTTGGAAGAACGGTTTTTTAGCGAAATTTGGCGCTTGTGTTACTTTAAGTACCAACAATAACGTGCCTTGGGAGTACGATAATGCAAGAGATACGTCTACCATCAGAGTGTTTTTCGATAATAGAATGACCATTTTCTATTAGACACATTGGTTGTGTATGCAGTAGCTCCACCTCCTTGAAAAATGAAGTTTATTCGAAATTCGAAAAAGAGAATTTTAATATAAAAGTGAATTCCCACTTAACATGGTTACGGTTTACATCCCAAGTATGAAAAGCAACAAGCAAGGTGATAATTAACCCCTTTGATCAGCTATGTAGCTAAAAAAATAAAAAATAAAACTTTAATTTAAAATTTAAGGCAAATGATAAATACTTTGTGTTCTCGTCTGGATACCAACATAATGTCACCCGTGGGTATGTGACAATGACTTTGTGTTGATTGTAAATGAATAATAACAATCAAATTTACATTAATGTACATACAGCAGGTAGCTTTTAAATGTTAACAAATGCTAAATAAATTGCGTTCTTTTTAACCAGAGGGTGAAGTTGCAATTAATGCGTGGGTACCTCCTGTGATTTAATTTGATAGTTATTATTAATTTATAGAAAATATATCCCTTATATCGTGCATATCCATCAAGAAAATGAAATTTACGCAAAAATAAATATAATTTAAATTCGTCAAGAAAATTTTCATTTTCTTGACGAATACGCATGATATAAGGGATATATTTTCTGAAATTATAAATACAATAGGATTATTACTAGAGTAACATGTTCTGGAAGTTTGTATCACCTCGAGTAGGTAAATGCCAGATCAAGGATCACACGAGAGGCGGAGCCTCGAGTGCGATTCTGATCTGGCATTTACCTACGAGATATAGTGCATATGACATTCGACCTCTAAGTGTGACCTTGACCTTGAACAGACTTGGCCAGAAGTTGCGTTCTGCATGTCGTCTCGATATGGTGAATATTTGTGCCAAGTTATTTCAAAATCCCTCAAGCAGTTCAAGAGATATGGAGTAGACACAAAATATAGTGCTTATGACCTTTGACCTCTAAGTGTGACCTTGACCTTGAACGGACGTGTTTAGAAGTTGCGCTCTGCACGTCGTCTCGATAAAGTGAACATTTCTGGCAAGTTATTCCCAAATCCCACCAGCGGTTCAAGAGATATGGTGGAGACACGAAATATAGTGCATATTACCTACGACCTCTGTGACCTTGACCTTAAACGGACGTGGCAGGAAGTTGCAATCTGCACGTCGTCTCAATATGGTGAACATTTGTGGTAAGTTATTTCCAAATCACTCAAGCGGTCCAAGAGATATGGTGGAGACCGACTTGTGACGGACAGAGATCCAGACAGACATCCAAGCTAAAAACAATAATGTCTGCCCAATATGAAGAAACATGCCAAAACGAGCTTTAAGTGACATCCTTTACGCTCGCTTATCAACATATAAATGAAAATAAAGCTACTATATATAATCACAACTCATGTCAAAACTAGAACTGTCGCTGGAGGCGGACAAATACCCCCCGCTGGCAACTTGATACAAGACTTTGTTCCTTAAAAGATATATAGACATTATATAATAACGAAAAAGCCTGGACAAGTATTTTCTATTTGACTACCAAGTATGAAATGCATCAAAATACAAAGGGCCATAGCTGAGTGGAAAATTATCGAACCGGAACGTCACGATAATATGAGCATCTCCACTTAATATTGATGAATTTTCTATTTGACTATAGGTACCAAAGTATAAAATGCATTAAAAATACAAAGGGCCATAACTCAGTAAAAAATTATTGAACCGGTACGTCATTCTCCACTTGATATTGATACTTCCTTGCAAGTTTCAATAAATTCTAACAAGGCGTTTTAGAGAAATAGCCCGGACAAGAATTTTGTATTACCTATTTATATATATTAGAAAGTCATGATAGTATGCGCATATTCATTTGATATTGATGCTTCGTAGCAAGTTTCACGAAATTATAACATGGGGTTTTAGAGAAATAGCGCGGACAAGAATTTCAACTTGAAGTATGAAATGCATTAAAAATACAAAGGGCCATAACTCAGTGGAAAATTATTGAACCGAAACATCATGAAGGTATGCACATCTCCACTTGATATTGATACTCCCTAGCAAGTTTCGTTAATTCTAACAAGGAGTTTTAGAGAAAAAGCCCGGACAAGAATTTTGTATTATATATCTATTAGAAATACAAAGGGCCACAACTTTCGTGAAATTCTAAAAATTGAGAAATAGTCCTGACAAGAAGTGCATCTACGGACAGACAGCAAGTCAGCCGGACGGACAGACGGCCGGACGGCCGGATGGACAAGGTGATTCCAGTATACCCCTTCACTTTGCGGGGGGTATAATAATTTTGTTAAAATAAAATTCTACTGTAGTGGAAGTTGTAGCATGGTCGGTGACATTTCCTTTGATGAATACAGAGCATTAAATCGTTTAATTTAGGGTAACTAAAGGGGCGTGGCTGTACCGTACTACAACTACCGGATATTGGAATTTAAAGTACGGTCACTATGACGTCACAGTGTTACTAAGTACACCATGCTACAAAAAAGATAGAGTCTGTCTCAGCTCGTTGGTTATTTAAACACCTCGATGGGCTATGCCCATCTCGGTACGCCCATCTCGGTGTTTAAATAAGCCAACTCGCTGAGACCAGACCCTATGTATTACTTAATTAATAAAATTGTCGCTAATTAAGTGTTTTCATATTGTCCGAGTTATTGGTCCTCGGACTGTCATATTGGCCTGCGGCGTTAGAGCTAGGGCCAATATGACAGTCCTTGGGTGAATTTGACAAATAGCATATCATATTATAAGTATATTCTTCCTTTAAATCATGAGGTGCATGCTCGTTTAATACAAGGCATGATGCAATGTTAAGTGGCCCAGACAGCCTTAAAAATGTGTACATACAAATATGCATAGCACTTCAGAACAAGACTCATAAAGAGTCCTGAATATGTTCTACTGCTATAAAGTTACTGTTAAATTACTCTGTAAATGCATGTTGGCTGTATTAAACTGCCATCTTTGACAACAAACAAACACCCAACACAAACTAAAACAAACACCCAACACAAACTAAAATGATGTCCACCAAAGGAACTTGCACCTTTCTATGGGGATTTAGATGATGACGATACAATGGCATAACTCGTCTACCCTTACTTTGGCCAGTTGAGCTAAAAACAATGCAATCACTACGCCATTTTAATTTCCGGCTGAATTATCAAATCCAACTGAGTGTTTGTCTTTAAACTTTAAGTGGTGACATGTCATTAACTTAAAATCAAGTTAATTGCCAATCTACATCTTTCAAATTCTACAACACATTTTCAAAAGCTGGATGAGAATGTTCAGATCCAAAAAGTGTGGGAAATACTTAGGAAGTTGTTTATAAGTGGCCTTTGTTGTTGCTTTTTAAAGTTCTCCGGCCATGTTTTGTTTAAATCGAAATCAAAATGCAACAATAGCTATTTACAATTCACACATTGCAATATCTGTGAAAAGGGAGAATAAGATTTTATCTGATGATGTAGAAAACCTTGCACAGGTAAATTAATCCACAGGTAAATGTATTTATCAATTATCTGGCAATAGTTGTGCAGCTATACAATTCAGATTTATCTCATTTCCCCTTGCTGTCACGCAGTGGTAAAAGTAGTATCTACGTCATGCAAATAATACTTATTTTTACGTACAACTTAGTAGCAGTTTTCAAAATATGTTTCTCTCCAGGACTATCAAGAAATGTTCATATGATTTTTAAGAGTTATTTGTTAATTGATTATACTACTATAAGGGTGGCCATTCACCTTTAACTGAAATCCCACCGGAAAATCAGGAAGAAACTATATATATTATTTTTATTTTATAAAAGAAATGCTGCAGAACATATATAAATAACAAGAGGTCAATGACCTTGAAGCTCTACTGATAGATTTTTGATAGCTAGGTCAACATTCCTGTGAAGTTTCATGAAAATCCATCAAGTAGTTTCATAGGAGTAGTCGCTACAATTTTCAATTTTTAAAACTCAATGTAAACAAAGATGGCCGGCGGCCATGTTTAATGTCAAATCAAAATAATTTTTGACAAGGATCAATATCATGTCATACTGATAATTTTAGAAAAAGTCCCATATCAATATCTCTTATAGTTTTCAAGAAGTAGTCCCTACAAACTTGTATTTTGAAAATCTATTTTTAGCCATGGCAGCCATCTTGAATTTCCGGCACCCCTGAAATTTTGCTAGGATCAATTAGACATCAAGAGCAACATTCCTGTAAAGTTTCATGAAAATCTGTAAAGTAGTTACAGAGGAGTAGTCGTTACAAGTTTTTACTATATAACTCTATGTAAACAAAGATGGCCGCTGACAGCCATGTTAAACATCGAATCAAAATAATGTTCGACTAGGATCAACATCATGTCATGCTGATCATTTTAAAAAAAGTCCCATATGAATATCACTTATAGTTTTCAAGAAGTAGGCGCTACAAACTTATCTTTTAACAAGAGGTCAATGACCTTGAAGCTCTACTGATTGATTTTGATTTCAGGAAGTAGTCGCTACAGACTTGTTTTTTGAAAATCTATTTTTAACCGTGGTGGCCATCTTGAATTTCCGGCCAACCTGAAATTTTGCTAGGATCAATTAGACATTAAGAGCAACATTCCTGTGAAGTTTCATGAAAATCTGTCAAGTAGTTTCAGAGGAGTAGCCGCTACAAGTTTTCATTATGTAACTCTATGTAAACAAAGATGGCCGCTGGTAGCCATGTTTAACGTCAAATCAAAACAATTTTCGACAAGGACCAACATCATGTCATACTGATCATTTTAGAAAAAGTCCCATATCAATATCTCTTATAGTTTTGAAGAAGTAGTCGCTACAAACTTATTTATTTTAAATCTATTTTTAGCTGTGGTGGCCATCTTGAATTTCCGGCCGACCTGAACTTTTTTTAGGATCAACTAGACATCAAGAGCAACATTTCTGTGAAGTTTCATGAACATCCGTCAAGTAGTTTCAGAGGAGTAGTCGCTACAAGTTTTTACTATATAACTCTATGTAACCAAAGATGGCCACTGGCAGCCATGTTTAACGTCGAATCAAAATAATTTTCCACAAGGATCAACATCATGTCATGCTGATCATTTTAAAAAAAGTCCCATATCAATATCACTTATAGTTTTCAAGAAGTAGTCGCTACAAACTTATTTTTTAAAAATCTATTTTTAGCTGTGACGGCCATCTTGAATTTCTGGCAGTTCTGAAATTTTACTAGGATCAATTAGACATCAAGAGCATCATTCCTGTAAAGTTTCATGACAATCCGTCAAGTAGTTTCAGAGGAGTAGTCGCTACAAGTTTTTACTATATAACTCTATGTAACCAAAGATGGCCACTGGCAGCCATGTTTAACGTCGAATCAAAATAATTTTCCACAAGGATCAACATCATGTCATGCTGATCATTTTAAAAAAAGTCCCATATCAATATCACTTATAGTTTTCAAGAAGTAGTCGCTACAAACTTATTTTTTAAAAATCTGTTTTTAGCTGTGACGGCCATCTTGAATTTCTGGCAGTTCTGAAATTTTACTAGGATCAATTAGACACCAAGAGCAACATTCCTGTAAAGTTTCATGACAATCCGTCAAGCAGTTTCAGAGGAGTAGTCGCTACAAGTTTTTACTATATAACTCTATGTAAACAAAGATGGCCGCTGGCAGCCATGTTTAACGTTGAATCAAAACGATTTTTGACAAGGATCAACATCATGTCATGCTGATCATTTAAGAAAAAGTCCCATATCAATATCACTTATAGTTTTCAAGAAGTAGTCGCTACAAACTTGTATTTTAAAACTCTATTTTTAGCTTTGGTGGCCATCTTGGATTTCACATCAACATGAATTTTTGCTAGGATCAACTAGACTTTATGGGCAACATTTCTGTAAAGTTTCATGAATATCCATCCAGTAGTTTCAGAGAAGTAGTCGCTACAAATAAAAGTTTACGGACAGACGGAAAGACAGACAGACGGATGACGCACCACGGCATAAGCTCTGCTGATCTCTGATCAGTCTAGCTAAAAATGATAGCATGTATATAATTAATGTATGTATGAAAACTTGTAACGTCATAATTCAGAGAGGTGACAGGGTCCATGTCTGATATACATGTAGGGCCTGCCCAAAGAGGAACAAATATAGGTGAAATAATAAAAGCAGCAGACGCAGGGGTGTCATTATCTTTATAGGTTAGCGGCCCACAGAGCAGAATTGCTGGGTATTTTTATTGATACTTGTATAAAATACTAGTAAAAGTGTTCATAGTAGCTGGGTAGACCTGTCAAAGTAGCAGGGAGAATTTCCCGCCTCTTAATGACAACCCTGCAGACTGATATTATACAGTATTTCCCCTAATAGAAGTGCCCAGGTGTTATGCAAATGCGAAGGGGTGCCGATATAAAAAAAAAAATTCAATTGAATTATGATTTTTTGGGAGAATTTTGGATACAAAAGATCGAAAATGAATTGAATTTTGAAGATTTTGTTTTTAAAGATATTTTTTTTAAAAGATGAAGGAGGCCTTCTACTAGGGGAGGCACCATTATTAGGGGAAAACATGGAATTTGGAAAATCGCAAAAAAGACACCAATCTCTCAGAGTGACTACTGATCTAGAGAGTGTTTTCAACATTTCCATAACTTGATGCAAATTACTCCCCAAGTAAACCTAACCCATTGGATTCTTGTTAAAGGCAGCCAACATCTTCAGATGTTTTTCGCTATATATTCTAATGAAGATGCTTTCTTATGGGTGAAGAATTGGCCATTTCTTTTATGACCTCATACCTGCATGTACATGTATATGCATAAATTACTGAAATCATGTGACCTCCAGCAGTTTCCAGAAAATGATAGCGCATATTTAAGGTTAGTCGTAACTACTATATTTCTTAGAAGATTAGGGACTCTTTTAAGAAAAAGTATTTAATTGCGAATACATATAATATTTAACTTTACAGAATCCAGGTGAAAGTGACCAACAAAAAATGCTTATTTTTATAGTTTTTTTCTTAGAACACAGTTTTTTAAACAGAAATTTTAACAATGAAAAATGTTTTGAACACATAAATATGCATCTTTAACAATAAAAATAATCCCATTTTTGCTACAGCCTAAATATAAAAGAATAAAATATATTTTCATCTTAAAAGCTCATCATTCTTCCAAACTGACCATAAGCCATGGACATATTAAATTTATTTACTATCATTGTATAGTTAGAACTGTTTTTTCTACCTAGCAGTTTCCGTCGGTGTGTTCTTGGGCAAAACACTTTCCCTTAGCCTCGTCCGTCGGATGGGGACGTAAACAGGGCGGTCCCGTGTATCAGTCTATCCTCTGAGCACGTTAAAGAACCATATTCGATAATAAGAGTAGGGCACGGTTCCAGGATTCCTAAATATTCTTCCCCTCTTTCTGGGGTGGCTCTAAATAGCCTATACTGTGTTGAGCCATTAAACAACATTCAATCCAATTCTACCTAGCAGTAGATATACCAATATATATACGGTAATTGGTTGAACAGCGGCTACTATATAAGCCGCTGTTACACGTGTAATTGGCATTCGAGGTTAGATATGGGTAGTTACACTTGTTCAGCTGCGCGACCCACTCACCCACCCTTTGAAAATGTTAATATTTCAAGTTTGCTTAAAATGTCCGATAGCTGACATTACATTAAGTGTTTGAACATGTGATAACCTTTTCCTATATTTCAGATCAAACAATTTTCTGTTGTTTATGCGCATGAGCGAGTCGTACTTCATTTGATGTTTCGATGAGTGATCGAGTATGGTTTCTGGGACACTTTACAGGGCCTACACCACCTTGTGTTGCAATATTCGTTCATAAGTGATTGTATGACGGACATTTATACAATGCTTACGTATGCAGAAACCAATAGATTGAATGTAATTGATAGAGGCCAACAACAGGAACATGTATATGATATTTAACTAGAATGGAATAAGCGGTATAGTATGTCGTTTGATAAATGTCCTTAAATTTGACCCAAGTTTAGCCATGGTGGCCATCTTGGAAGACTGGACGCCTTTAAAACACAAATCGGAGGGGGACAAACCCAAAGATCAATGTGATTCAGTTTCTTCAAAATCCTTCAAGTGGTTTCAGAGAAGATGTCATTTTTAAAGTTTTCCTATATAACTCTATGTAAATTTTGGGTCGCTGTAACGGCCATTTTGATTATTCGATGATAACGAAAAACACAAACTTGATAGTGGCTAACCCAAGGAACATGTTTATGATATTTCACAAGAATGGAATAAGTGGTTTCGCAGGAGATGTTGTTTGAAATTTCTTTAAATTTGACCTAATTTTAGCCATGGTGGCCATCTTGGATGACTGGCAGCCGCGAAAAACACAATTCTGAGGGGGACTATCCTAAAGATCATTGTAATGAAGAAAAGATGTTATTTTTAGCCTTTTCCTATATAACTAATTTCGATTATTCGACGATAAAGAAAAACACAAACTTGATAAGACGCCAACCCAAGGAACATGTATATGATATTTCACAAGAATGGAATAAGTGGTATTGGCGGAGATGTCGTTTGAAAATTCCTTAAATTTGACCTATTTTAGCCATGGCAGCCATCTTGGATGACTGTTAGCCGCAAAAAACACAAATCTGAGAGGGACTATCCCAAAGATCATTGTGATTTAAGTTTCATCAACCATTTTGATTAATCGACGACAACGAAAAATCAAAACTTGATAGAGGCCAACCCAAGGATCTTCACAAGAATGGAATAAGTAGTTTCGTAGGAGACGTCGTTTGAAATTTCCTTAAATTTGACCTAATTTTAGCCATGGTGGCAGCCGCGAAAAACAAAAATCTGAGGGGGACTGTCCTAAAGATCATTGTAATGAAGTTTCATCAAAATCCTTCAAGCGGTTTCAAAGAAGATGTCATTTTTAGCCTTTTCCTATATAACTCTATGTAAACTTTGACTCGCCGTGATAGAATGGAATAAGTAGTTTCGGAGGAGATGTCGTTTGAAATATCCTTAAATCTGACCTAGTTTTAGTCATGGTGGCTATCTTGGATGACTGGCGGCCGCGAAAAACACAAATCTCAGGGGGACTATCCTAAAGATCAGTGTAATGAAGTTTCATCAAAATCCTTCAAGTGGTTTCAAAGATGTCATTTTTAGCCTTTTCCTATATAACTCTATGTAAACTTTGAGTCGCCTTAAATTTGACCTAGCTTTAGCCATGGTGGCCATCTTGGATGACTGGAGGCCATGAAAAACATAAATCTGAGACGGACCTTCCCAAGTAACATTGTGATGAAGTTTCATCAAAATCCTTCAAGCGGTTTTAGAGGAGATGTAGATTTTATAAAATTGCTAACAGATGGACAGACAGACAGACAGATGACCGACGAAAAGCGATCCCATAAGCTCGCTTTGGCCAGTAGAGCTAAAAATAAATATAAGTGTATTACCTGTACATAACCACTCCTATACAATTGTTTGTTATTATTTATAAATTAGAAGGTTATAAATTAGTTAGATGATAAATAATTTATGTTTGTCTGAAAGAATTGAACTAAAAAATAATCCAAAGTCTTATTACTATTATTACTAACAGGTGTATATTGTCATCAGTGACAGGTTTACGAGCGGGTTTTCTCGCTGTTGTTTTACAAGCCTGTCTGAAATGACATCATGACGTGCGTAAGAGTTTAAAGGGCGTTACCTGCGGCCGGTGTATTAATTACCATGGGCATTATCAAGGTTCATGTTATTTGGTTTGAATACCGTATTTTCTCTAATAGTAGCGCCCGGGCATTATGCAAAGTGCGAAGTGGACGCTACTATTATTGTTCAAATTTTCAATATATTTCACCTCCTTTCCCTACTGTTTCCTTATAGAATTGCTGTACGGCGATCTTTTACTGTGATACCGGTATTGACTAAACCGAAACCCGACAATGTACTGAGTATATCACTGTCATCACTCTGCATCTGTATGATACAATATCCTTTGAACTTGACCATTACATCACGGGTTGGTTGCATATGAATTAAATAATAATAAAAGATAAACTTAATAATAAATTGAAAGAAAGGAGATAAATAAAAGCGGTAATTTGTATTGATGATGATAGCGCTTTATTGGTTTAAGTCATAGACTATACCGGTGTCATAGTAAAAAAACTCCCATAATTCAAATCCATTAGCGGTAAAGACGAAAAAAGTGTGTGTTTTTCAGGAACTTTTGGAGAAGGTAGGGTTTCTTAAAACAGACGAGGCGCTTCTGTTAGGGAAGGCGCTACTAATAGAGGAAATACGGTAGGCATGACTCTCTATAGCTTTTTGAGGAAAACCTTGAATTATGGAACATACGGCAATCTTGATTTGTTTGCCATGTGTCCCTTTAACAAAACATAAGACAAAATAAAACATGATAGAATGAAGTGCTTAGGTAATTTATTGAAAATTAAAAAATACTTATAATTATTTTACGTATTATATAATACTATATAAATAGAGAATATCATGTTAGTGCCTGATCGTATCCAGTTTATCAGGTTCGGCACAAAAATAACGAAGCCCTCGGCACAGCCTCGGGCTTCATTTTTTTCTCAGCCTCAACTGATAAACTGGATACGATCAGGCACTAACATGATATTCTATTTATCATGTTGATCGTTAAATCAATTAATTTACCTTATTTTTCTCCATTTTTTTCCGTTCAAACATACCCAGACGTCATCAAATATACCCTGACTTCATCAAAGAAGTGCTGACGCCATCAAAAGAAGTGCTAACGCCATCAAAAGAAGTGCACCTGACGGGATAGGATTCTGAAGTAGTTATCAAGCTTTAAACTAGGCACCCTGATCTGTAGCTTGTAGCTCTTATACTTTTATATTCTATACCGACCAGACGACCACCAGACCAGATCATAATACGGCCAATATTTTACCTCTTATACTTTTTATCAATGACATACTAAATGAACTTGAAAACTTGGGAGCCAAGATAGGATCACACAAATTGTGAAAATCGCAATCTTGCAGATGTCCACTAGCCCAAGGGCATTCAAAAACGTTTTTACATGCTTAAAGTTGTATACAGGTTCATGAAAATCTGCCAATCATGCCAATGGCAATTTGCATTAAGCATTATCAGGTATTAACAGATTAAATAATATAGATAAAATGTGACTTTTCACAACATATTTTATAGGAAATGATACTTTTAAAAGAACTAAATCCACCACCACACATTTAAGAATTTTACAGGATAAAATACTCAGCTGTACTGGAAAGAATAAAAGAATGCGTGCAACAGCTATATATAGCAATAGAATCAGCAGGAACACTTCCTTCAGCACCTAATCCCCTGACATCCATAAGCTTAATATACAGAAATTAATCCTATCCTCAATGCAACATGGAAGCGAATTATGATTTTTTTTAAAAGCATGCGCATTAAGACCCTTACAGAGTCACAGTGTTAGCATTGCATTATTTCCTCTCTTTCATTTTTCCTTGTCTATAAATTGTATCTTATTTCAGAAATGGGAAAATGAAGAATGTATGGATTTATTGACTGTCCTTCATTATATAAATATCAAAATAAATCAATACTTAAACCCCTGTCACACTAGGGCCGCGTTCTCACGGCGTCCAAGAAAAATGCAGAACGCCGAGGTGCGCGCAGTACGATCGCAAGCATTGCCGCAGCAACGCAGTGGCATCGCCAGTAGACGCATTGGGATCGCATAGAACGCCAAGCGACGGCGCACACTTTGAGCATGCACAAAACAAACGCCGTCGCTCGGCGTTCTGATAAGAGCGCAGTGGGGTCGCTGTAAGGTCGCCATAGCAGCGCAGTTAGGTCTCCTACAACGCCACAGGAGCTCCGCGGGCGCGCACAGAGGTCACAGTGCGAACGTTGTGGTTGTTGGTGGCACTTGCACGTAGATTGTACGGCGTTCACTGAGATGTCACTGCGTCTCTACCGCGCTTATACGGCGCGTCTACGGCGCTTATACGGAGTGTTATTTATTTTACTGCGCTCTTACAACGACTGTACGGAGCTGTCACGGCGATCATTGCGCTCCCAAGGCGCTTCTACCGCGTCCATCGGCGTTTGCATGACAAAAACGAACAAAATAGTATAAATGAATAATAGGTAGTGCAAACGAACGTCTTCAACACACCGTCAGCGCAGTGTGAGCGCCGTGAAAGCGCAGTGCACGCAGTGGAAGCGCCGTGAGAGCGCAGACAATCGCCAACAAGAACTCCGTAGGTACGCGATAGAACGCCATGGGAGCTCCGTAGCAACGCCTTGGTCGCTGTGAGGACGCCGTGACATCTCCATCTTCACGAAAAATATCAGATTTTTCTTGCGATCTCACGGCGTTCTGGAAAATTAAACAACACCGTGCCAACGCAGTGGAAACGCGCTATAGTGTGACAGGGGCATTATGTAAGAAGTGAGTGTAGGTAATGACTGAAAAAAGGTAGTATAAACAATGGTCTATCAATTTTATATTATATCAGCAACCTCAGAAGGAGATGAGACAAAGGCAGACAATTTCATATCACTCGTCTTTGTCAGGTAGTGAACCGATACAGGTCAGAGGTCTACAGCTCTAAAGGTCTCACTAAACAGTTACTTCCCTTGCCAGTCACGGTAGGAACTTTCTGGAGCTTAAAATAAAAGATCTGTGTAATTCGGTTCTTGTTTATTTCTTAAAATGTGCAAATATTTTTTCTTTTTGTTGCAGGTGACACGAATGGGACAAGTTCATGATTTCATACAGGTTAGGATATGTCTGAATGTTTCTGAGCCCACATCTGAGAATCTAATACTGGGTAGTGATACATTTATGCACGGCCTCTTCCACTGGCGTATCTGCCTTTAGGCACTGTATACACATGCTTTCACTTTGTATTTAAATAAACATAATTGAATTGAACTGAATGTTGTTTAACGACTCATCAAGACAGTATAGGTTATTTAGAGCTGCCCCTGAGAGAGGGGAGGATACATAGGAATCCAGAAACCGTGACCTACTCTTATTATCAAATCCATTCCTATGATTCTTTTAACGTGCTCGTAGGATAGACCGATACATGGAACCGCCCAGTTTACGTGCCCATCCAACGAACGAGGCTAAGGAAAAGTGTCTTGCCCAAGAACAAACTGACAAAACTCAGTGGCGCCACCGAGGATTGAACCCGGGGCCTCTGGTTTCAAATCCATCGCGCTACCGACTGCGCCACGCCAGCCCCAAATGAACATAACAACCCTTGATTTGCATTGTCTTCTTTTTTTTAAATATCTGAGTAGCATGCCTCAGAACCATGCACATTAGCCCTTGATAAAACCATTTAGCCTAAACATCATATCAGACACAGCTAAGGCCCTGCCTCCAACAGTCGACTCATCTGGTTCATGGTATATATAATCTGTATAATTATCAATTATTATTACAAGGTAAACATGGATGAAGGTGTGATTATCACCTGGCTGACAGGTAATTCATTGCATTCTTGCATAATGAGATAAACATGAGTAGAAAATAGTTCAGACCAAAAACTGCAGACTGATTGGGAGATATTGAGCTGATTGTGATCAATTGATATAAAGTACCTTCTAACGAAAAGGTCACATCAAAATATATTTATCACTAATTTTTACCCAATGAGACACAGATAACTTAAACTTCATTTAACATTGCATTAAAATAATGTAGTTAGGTAGGGACTTCCACAGAAATAATTTAAAGGGATAGGGGAAATTAAATTTGAATATATCATAGGGCAAAACAAAAAAATAGGTGTGGTTCAGGTAACACTGGCAAAAAAATAAGGTAGGAAGATAGGCTTTTTTTTTCTCAATAATAAATTCAATTCTGATAATGAATTTATTATGTTAATTACTACACCTTGAATTCGATTTTTTGCATTATCAACAAAAAAAATAATTGTTTATTTCTGCATAAAAAGTTTTAGGGTCGGCCCCTTAAAAGAGTGTCGGTCGGTTTACCTGAACCACACCTATTTTTTTATTTGGCCTAGGGTGGGTGTGGGAGGGAGTTACCCTTCTGGTGACCAATATTTTTAGGGATCATGATCTGTTCAGAAGCAATTTGAAGAATCTTTCAAGTGATCTATTTATAGACATGTACACTGCATTTTGCAGGTTTATTGGTGTTTATACAGGATAAGACAGAGAGACCAAAGGAAAGGGGGTCAATTAAGGAGTAGGGCAAAATTAGATTTGAAATTAAGGGATAGAGGAATATGTTCTTGAATTCCCTGTGGAAGACCCTTGAAGACTTCAACCAGTTATATAGTTTAAGTCAAAAGTTATTTTTTCCAACTTTTCTTTTTTTCATCCGTCAGAACAACCGGAATTTGCCATAAAATGAATCAATTAAAAGGCAGGGGCTTTTCCAGATACTTTGGGAAAAGGACCCTGGCCCAAATTGGGAAAATTCTACGCATTTTTTTTTCTGAAATGGGAAAACTATACAACTAAAACAATTCAATTCAAAATGAATTTATTGATGCCAAAGACACAACGGCAATCCTTCTATGTTTGGCATCACAAAATACATTGCACAGTTCTTCTGCCTTCTCATCATCCAGGGTGGGTGGGCCCTCAATGTTGATAATTAGTTGGGCCTTGCTAGAAGTCTGTATAGCAGAGTGAGAATGCGGAATGGCAGGACGGCACGCCCTTTTTTCGCCCCGCCATGCAGTCTTTACATACCGCCACGCATTAATTACATGCCGCCCCGCAGTGCCCTTTCTAAAACTGCTCGCGACAATACACAAACGCACTTTGACATGTGTGTGACCTTTAAACTGACATTATCACCAGATTTAGCCACGGGGTATTTCCAGTCTACAGGTAACTGATCACGCGTGACACTTGAGATTAGCATTGGTTCCCGTGAATACACACTGTTAGTATAATCGGCGTAATGGATTGCGGTAACCAACGACTTTGTCGTACTTGGAACATGTTTGTTTTCATAGTACTCAGTAATAGTAGATGTAATTATCGGATTACGGACAATTATCTGCAGCATTATAATCGGCTCTTTGACGAGTTGATGAGATGATAAAAGATAGGTATTCCTCCGAAGATTGGCAATTAATGACTGAAGTAATTATATTGTGCCATTGTTGGTTTCTTTTGTACGCTAATTTTCGCGATCTGCAGAGAAGAATAAATGTTGTTGTCTGTTTTTTAATGAATGGAATATTTGATGTTTGTAAAAGTTTGTGGAACTTAATTAGCGATTGAGTCAATTATGGTTTATTATTATACACAAAAGTAGATATAGAAGATTGATGAAAACTCATACTCAAACCATTTAGCAAGACTATACATTGAATACTTAGAACACTGTTAAAAGAATATAATAATAATAATAAAACTTTAATTAGGTCATAATAAATTGCTAGTTTCTCATCCAAATTTATTTCAAAATAGGGGCGTGGGGTTGGTGGGTGGTGGTACTTCCAAGATTGAAAACACATTTTTAATAGTGTTTCATACTTTCAGCAAATTTTTTAGTATTTTTTTTTTTTGAAGAAATAAAAATTACCGGGGTGGCATAAAAAAACGGGGGCGGGTGGGGATGAGAATCTAGCAATTAATTTATTATGGCCTTAGTTTGCTGTATGGTAATTTTGCTCAAATGACTGCAAGTTAAGTTATACAATGAACATTGTGTAATAATACCACCACATCAAACTAAATAATTTTTTATTTTATTTGTATTCACCATATATACACAGAAGTAGATATAAAAGAATGATGACAACTCATTCTCAAACATACCATAAAAAGGAAAATTAAGTTACAAAGATTTTTTTTACTTTTTTTGCGCGTTAAAAATGCCCTTTTTTTGGATTTACCCTGCCCTTTTTTAAGGCTGGGGGCAACACTAGATATAGTGCATAAAATACACGTCTACAAACGGTGAGATGATTTTTGATACGAGTTTGACTTTTTATGTGTGGAATTTCCGCAGAGATTCTCTGCGCTTGACATAAACAGTCCATTTAAACTGATACACTGAATTTTATAAATGTACAACTTACCTAAAGTGAAGAATAATCATTTGTTATCCATTTCACATTAAAATTTTAATCCAAAAAACATTTTGATATGCATTAGTTAAATCTAGGTACTATGCATTGTTTGAAAGGCAAAACACAGGTGTCAGTGCAGTGACATCATACAAGAAACGTATACACAGTCTGACACGTTTTTTTGGTCAAACGCAATGAGACGTCACGTGTGCATCTACAAATGTCCGTATGTAAAAAAAGCACACCAGACGTCAAATACTGCTGATAGAGAAAAATTCCCAGTTCAAGGTAAAACTGAAGGGTACCGGTACCATTCCCAAAAGGGCGAAAAAAATCCCGGAAGTTTTTTAATTATTTGATTGCTCATTATTTGTTATTTAATTACTGATTGGTTATTGCCATTTGTTAATTGCTCGTATACATGTATAAGGATATCACCACCGTTACTACATAGCTTAGCGTTATTTTGGTTCACTTTTTTCTTTTTTTTCTTTAGATGCTGAGACTGAGTATAGGTGTGGAGGGTTAGAAACCCCTGCAGTCTTAGATCTAAAATTATCTCTGACCACATATTTAAGTATACATACATTAAACTATTACAGCTAGTACATTATTCTATAAATAGACCTTAGACAACCAGATTATCGTTATTTATTTACTTAGGATATTACCTGTCACTTCAATATCTTATCGCTTTTAAGAAATCGGTCACTTCCTAGTTGATTAACGGTGAACAGGTAAGTTTTGCCCAGGTTAATGAGAGGCAGGACTATATACACGGTTACCGTGTAATTTACTTTCAGAATACCGTGACGTAACTTGTGAAATTTTATTAATTATATTTCTATGGGTGAAAAATCATGACTTTTCGGTGAAATAAATATCAGTCGTATCAATAGTTAACTCCTTGAAAATAATTAACTAAAGTGCTGTGCAACTTCATTCTTTGCGATAGTGCAAATGCGAGTTTTAGGTATGAAACCACCATCATCCGGATATTTTGGTATAATTTCTGAGATGTTTAGATCTACATTCAGTAGGCGAATGCGTACAAAGGTTGTTAACTCAAATTCTGTACTCAGTCAGTATAAAAAAAATGAAAATGTTTGGCGTTAATTTAAATTTATTTAAATTACACGGTAATCGTCTGTATAGCTAACTTTTATTTAATATGAGGACATGCTGGTGGTCAGTGTTACGTTTTTTTCTTTTGCTTAAGTTTATGTTTCAGTTAACAACAATATAAAAGCAGTGAACATATACCAGAGGTATAGCCATACCAGAGGTATAGCCAACATAAAAAAATCGTAGCATACTTTGCAATTTTTAGACTCACTGTGTAGTAGGCCTGAGAGGAAGACATGGGTATACGTTCTTTACTACTTTCTCATCATAGAGGTATTTGTTGTGCTTGTATTATTCAGCTTAAATTGATGTCGTTGTTGCCGTTGGATATATCGATATTTATCGGTGAAAAAAAAAATATTACCAAGACTGAGTATGCAGTACTGAGTAGGCCTCAGCTGGTGGTTTATGACTGTGGTGACTAGGTGGAACGTTTGCCTCACATTGCGATCCGTGTTCGAATCCCCGATGAGTCCACTGATTTTCCTCTGCATTTGCTTAACCCTGTTACAGTACACATAGGGTTCGTTCCATATCCCGATTATTTTAAGACATTTCCTTTAGTTGTTTATACGCATCTTTTCCACAGTATACCTCATTTGAGGATAAATTGATCTAATTTTACTTTACTTTAGGAATATATATTAAGCTAGTCATAGCAATAAGGATTACTATTCAACAACTTTTTATCATTATTTTGTTGCTCTTTTGTTCACCATCATGTTGAATTTACATGTTTGTAATAAATGTCACTCTAAACTCTTACACTCGACACTGTGAGGGACAAAATTATGCTCTTTTTTTTATTTGACAATTTATATTTTTTAAATTCCTAAACAAACATTGTACTATCAGGACACTTCATCAGAAGCAACAAATGTTCACCTAAAACATGTAAAAGTCAAAATGAAAGTTTTATTAAATTTCATTATTTATCAAACTGCCCATGTCAGTATCTTCAGGGTCAAGGTCACTTTGAAGGTCATTCATTTATTATATGCTATAGTATTAATTTAAGGTTTAGTTTGTGTCTCCTCCATTAACTCTTGCTTGCATTGATGGAATTCAGAATAACTTGGCATATTTACTCATCTCATCAAGAGTATGTGCAGAACGCAACATCCATGTCAGTATCTTTAAGGTCAGGGTCACTCTGAAATTCTTTCACCTCGTGTATGCCTATATATAGTAAGGCATATGCCATGTCCGTTCCATAACACTTGCACGCATGGAAGGTTTGCTGAATAATTTGGCACATTTACTCATCTCATCAAGACGATGTATAAAACCCAACACCCATGTCAGTGTCTTCAAGGTCACTGTCACTGAGGTCATTCACTTCTTACATGCCTGTAGACAGTAGTAAAGTCCATTTCGTGTCCGCTCATAACTCTTGTACGCATGGAAGGAATTCAAAATAACTCGACACATTTACTCATCATCTCATCGAGCTGATGTACATGTAGAACCCAACACGCATGTCAGTATCTTCAAAGTAAAGGTCACACTGAAGGTCATTCATATCGTATATACAGATTATATTTGGGCCAATTTTGTGTTTGTGTCAGAACTCGAAATTGAAAAAAAGAAAAGAAAATGTGGCTGCTCGGTGAAAGGCATTCGTCAAGAAAACACACATCATTTTAAGGTCACAGTCTGTTAAGGTACACACGGAAATATTGCGGTCTGTTTTATACTGTTCTCGTATAAAATATACACATACGCCAGTTAGCAGAGCCAACAGAGACATTAGTAAAGCAATTGAAACAGGTGCCAGTGCAGCAAAGTATTTAATGAAAACGAAAGAAAAGGTTTAACAAATACAAGAAGGAAACATCAGTGATTTATTACGTCTCTGGAAATATCTACTATAATACTGTGGGTTGTGGGGTTGAGTGGGGAGGGGGTGGCGGTGGGGTGGGTGGGGGGGGGGGATAGAATCAATTGGATTAAACGTCTAAATTTAAAATGACAGCCCTAAATTCAACCGAGGCAAATCCCTTTTTATAAAGGCATGGTGGCATGCACATCGCGCCCAAACTCCCACCCGCTTTGTTTTCTACATGTGATTTATTGTGTTTATGTGCGTTTTCAGTTCGAAGCACGAGGTGTTTTTTTCTCTCAAAGATTGATTATTTTTCGATAACAAAGTAGGGGTTGATGCACTATTTTCGAACAGGATTTATTTAAAAGGACTTTGAAAAACTTGGAAAAAGCTGAAAGAATTTTCAAAATGTCATGAAAAATAAAGGAGATGTGACCTATTGAAAATGTGCAAAGAACATAAATGGAGGGGGCCATCTTTGAACGATGACGTCATCGCGCCGTTTTACCATAAATGGCATATTGACAAAATGTATTTTAAAGCAAAGAAAACCACTGCAAATTGATTAAAAATAAATATACAGATGTAAAATGTATACATTTTAGTATTATTTTTCATTTGCAGTGATTTTCTTTGCTTTAAAAGACATTTTATCAATATGCCATATATGGCAAAAAGGCACGATGAGGTCATCGTTCAAAGATGGCCGCCTCCATTTATGTTTCTTTGCACATTTTCAATAGGTCATATCTCCTTTACTTTTCATGGCATTTTGATAATTCTTTCAGCTTTTTTCATGTTTTTCAGAGCCCTTTAAAATAAACTGTGTTTGAAAATAGTGCATCAACCCCTTTAATATGTAAAGTATATACATTGCCACAATTTCTGAAATTATTGTCCTGTAACTGTGAATTATTTAATTTTGTGTTTTTGCACCAATATTTACATAATTTCATTGTCACCCTAGAAGTGCAAAACTTTAACAAGTTAACATATTCACAGAATTATTAACAAACAGATAGGAAACGTCCTATCTTAACCAATGAAGCAACCAAAATATCACGTGGCACCTTAACTTTTCCTTCTATCTTCTCTCTCAATTATTCATTGATTTTGATGAGAATACATTCAAAAGGTTCATAGTGAATAGCAAAACGGGATTATAATAATTTATGTTTATTTTGAAATTAAGAAATTGTATAAAAAGATGTTTAAAGTTAAAAATGTCATAATGTTTCGCTTTTCTCTTAAAAAGCAAGGTTTTGACATAGTCAAAGTTTCCGTCAAACTCCTTTTTTTGCTCTAAATGTAAGAGAAAGCAAAATACTATCATTGTAAAGAAAAATAAATTTGTGATGGGATTTGACATGAATGAAACTTGTATCTATAAAGCTCTTCATGAAATGTGTGTTTGAAGTTGGGAGATATTTTGTGAAATGTTCGCACTGTGACACGTCTTATTTAGATAATTTTCATATTGTCCAATCTATTTGTTATTAGGTCTGTGACTTCTTTGATGATTACATTTTGACTTGTTTGTCCCTACCATTTATTATAACAGCAAATATCTATATCACCAGTAACAGCGGAGTTATGGCCCTTGATTTAGTTAAAAATGCTATAGTTTGCCTCGTTAAGACAATAGGGCCTTCATTTTTCATCCGATCTTTACCAAACTTTACCAGATTGTTAATATTAATAAAAGCTCAGATAAGTTCGAAAACCAGCCAGATCGAAACAGCAACAGCGGAGTTATGGCCCTTGAATTAGTTAAAAACGCTATATTTTGCCTCGAGGCTCTACCTATATCTTTTTGTCCACCAATTGATATAAACTTTACTTAATTATAAAGAGGACTATGAAAAAGGTAAATGGCAATAATTTCACCCAATGCAATATGCGTTTTGCTGGGGAAAAACAGAAATGAAAATATCGGATTTTTGAAATTGTATTCGTAATTGTTTTAGACAAGCCGATTGCGGAGATTTTCCGATCTTATTCGTTTACAATCGGAACTACCTCGTCTGATTAGCGAAGAGTTCCGATCGATTCGTTTGCTGTCGGAACTGCGCCGAATAGTTTGTAATCGCATTGCGCATGTCCGAGAAAATCGTAAAAACTCGTAGTTCTCCGGCAGGAATAAAAGGCTGGGCAGCATTTTATTCAAGATATTGTTTTGATCATAAATAAAAAATTTCAGAACTGGAATACGAACCATGTTTCTTCTTAGAATACTCATAAAATAGCTTTGTATACATATAAATGCAGTAATATTGAGTATATAATATTTTACATTAAAAATCGCGTAGATATAGGTACTGCCTCTTTAAGACGATAGGAGCTTCATTGTTCATCCGATCTTTACCAAACATTATCAGATTGCTAATGCCATTGAAAGCTCGAACAAGTTCGAAAACCAGCCAACAGCGGAGTTATGGGCCTTGATTTAGTTAAAAATGCTATATTTTGCCTCGTTAAGATGATAGGGGCTTCATTGTTCATTCGATCTTTACCAAACTTTATCAGATTGTTAATATCAATGAAAGCTCGGACAAGTTCGAAAACCATTCACATCGGACTAGTAACAGCGGAGTTATGGCCCTTGATTTAGTTCAGAATGCTATATTTTTATATTTTGCCTCGCTAAGACGATAGTTGTTAATATCAATGAAAGCTCGGACAAATTCGAAAACCAGTCAGATGAGACCAGTAACAGCGGAGTTATGGCCCTTGATTTAGTTAAAAATGCTATAGTTTGCCTCGTTAAGACAATAGGGCCTTCATTTGTCATCCTATCTTTACCAACCTTTACCAGATTGTTAATATCAATGAACGCTCGGGCAAGTTCGAAAACCAGCCATATCGGACTAGTAACAGTGGAGTTATGGCCCTTGATTTAGTTAAAAATGCTATATTTTGCCTCGTTAATACGGTATGGCCTTCATTTTTCATCTCATCTTTACCAAACGTTACCAGATTCTTTAGTTATGGCCCTTGATTTAGTCAAAAAGCTTTTTTTTGCCCGAAACTTTCAAAAAAACGTAAATGGCAGTCACTCGCTTCATTGATGTTATAAGAGCCATGTTAGCAAGTAGAGCGTCCACAGGCCCAGGCCCTCTTGGGCCTCTTGTTTCTTCATCAAAATGTAACGTTACGTTAAATGGGCCAATTTACGCACCACGCGACAATAGAAGACGGGCCTCAGTTAGGATTAATTGATCGGGGAAGAAATTCAGCCACACCGTCAAATTTTTAAAGATTATTTTGAAAATAACAACATTGTTTTCTTCTATTCAAATTAACCTGGATGTTAATAACTTGTTATTATTAAATTTAGTCAGATCTTTGATAGGCGGTCTTAATGTAAAAATTGTGGAATATCGATATTAATGTTTTTATGAGTTAGAGATTAAAGCTTAATTTTTTGAAGGAAGATGGCCGACTTAGAAGGTCGGCTATCGCCTTCTTGTTATGAAGAAATTGAAGATGAGGCGCTTGATCCTAGAGTTCAGGTT
This sequence comes from Cyrtodaria siliqua, assembly GCA_037043455.1. Lineage (NCBI taxonomy): Eukaryota > Metazoa > Mollusca > Bivalvia > Adapedonta > Hiatellidae > Cyrtodaria > Cyrtodaria siliqua. The sequence goes on from JAWPHD010005935.1 coordinate 83,441, forward strand.
GACATAATAATCTTTTTGTATTTGTTTGGTTATGATTTATCAAATTAATTGATTTTCGTGTCTGACGACCATTTAGGTCAACATGACTTTGTGTTATTTTTCTTTGTTAATAATAATTGTTTACTTTTTCCCCTTTTAGTTTATATCATTCAATGACAATGATTCATAGCTAATAATAAATATAGAGACATAAGCACCAAAAAAGTGGTTTTACTCAATAAAAACATAAATGCACAGTAAAAAAGGATAATACATACCCAAACTGACTGACACCTAAACCAATAAAGATGCTGTGCTTTTGAAAATTTCCAGCTGGAACCTCGACTTGTTGTAAAATTATTACGGATGGAGTGAGATATAGGCTATCAGTGTTCAAACTTGCTGGTGACACAATCTACAAAGACTCCCTTTTCTGTGTCACTTCTTGTTTTTTTCAGCCCAAGGTGAAGTTTTAAGTCGCCTTCAAATTTACCATTTCGCTTTTTTTTCGCACTCGAACGAAGTGAAAGCAACCATATAATGGACCTTTTGTTGATGTCTCAGACAGGCGTAGATGCCGCTGGGAAGGGATTATAGTAATTGTTCGATAAGACGGACATTTTGGCATTCAAATCTAATTAATGCATGGAAGTGTTTTTGTAATTGGCGATATTTCTACTGAATTTGTTTACGATCAAATAGATCAAGGCAGGGTTATGATCATGCAACTAACCAATAAAATTGAATCTAACATCTCGACACACAACAAGATTTATTGAAATATGGCCGGAAAACTGAAAAGTATTTGACGAGATCAGCACTTTTTGATCAATGCGTTCGGTAAAAATGTGTAGTAACAATGTTATATCCTCCTCAAGATTACAACTAAACTAGTCTTCCATAACTGCAACACCCTCTACCGATCTAGTGATAGCAAACACCATGTCTGCCCCATTTAATTTGCCAATTATGCATCGTTTTGTGAAGAAAGTTTTTACCTCAACACCGGTTATTATGTTTCCGCTTTTTAGAGGACAGGTTTAAAACATGGCTCTCAAAATTTGCAAAATCTGTAAAAGCCTGAGCGGCATAAAAAAACAGGGAAGGACGGGGATGTAAATTTAGCAATTAATTTATTATGGCCCAATGCATATGCTGTTATTTGAGGGTCCCAAAGGGGTTTTGCGTGAAAACGTGATCGGGGTGTTTTTAAAAACGTGACACGTGAAACAAATAATATTTTTGCGTGATTGCGTGAAAATTATATCAGCGTGATCCGTGATTTTGGTCTTGGTAAAACGTGATCGCGTGATATGGTGACGTGAAACGTGAATTTTTAGTCCTTTTCAGTCTTTTTAGTGTCCATCCTCCTCCCCAGAGCCTCCCCCGAGATGCCAGAATGCTGTTGTCAATTTGAAAGCCTCAGAATACATCTGACTGCTCAAGTTTGTGTGTGATTGTGTGTGTTTTTGTTTTGCTGTTTTAACATTTAACGTGAAATGTGAAAGTTCTGCTATTTTCACGTGAAGACGTGATCCTTGTTTTTAGCTCTACTGATCAGAGATCAGCAGAGCTTATGCCGTGGTGCGGCGTCCGTCGTCCGTCTGTCCGTAGCTCTACTGATCAGAGATCAGCAGAGCTTATGCCGTGGTGCGGCGTCCGTCTGTCCGTCTGTCCGTCCGTCTGTCCGTCCGTCTGTCCGTTAACTTTTATTTGTAGCGACTACTCCTCTGAAACTACTGGATGGATATTCATAAAACTTTACAGAAATGTTGCCCATGAAGTCTAGTTGATCCTAGCAAAAATTCATGTTGATGTGAAATCCAAGATGGCCGCCAAAGCTAAAAATAGATTTTCAAAATACAAGTTTGTAGCGACTACTTCTTGAAAACTATAAGTGATATTGATATGGGACTTTTTCTAAAATGATCAGCATGACATGATGTTGGTCCTTGTCAAAAATCGTTTTGATTCGACGTAAACGTGGCTGCCAGCGGCCATCTTTGTTTACATAGAGTTATATAGTAAAAACTTGTAGCGACTACTCCTCTGAAACTACTTGGCGGATTTTCATGAAACTTTACAGGAATGTTGCTCTTTATGTCTAATTGATCCTAGCAAAATTTCAGGTCGGCCGGAAATTCAAGATGGCCGCCATGGCTAAAAATAGATTTTCAAAATACAAGTTTTTAGCGACTACTTCTTGAAAACTATAAGTGATATTGATATGGGACTTTTTCTAAAATGATCAGCATGACATGATGTTGATCCTTGTGGAAAATTATTTTGATTCGACGTTAAACATGGCTGCCAGTGGCCATCTTTGGTTACACAGAGTTATATAGTAAAAACTTGTAGCGACTACTCCTCTGAAACTACCTGACGAATGTTCATGAAACTTCACAGGAATGTTGATCTTGATGTCTAGTTGATCCTAGAAAAATTTCAGGTCGGCCGGAAATTCAAGATGGCCGCCACAGCTAAAAATAGATTTAAAATAAATAAGTTTGTAGCGACTACTTCTTCAAAACTATAAGAGATATTGATATGTGACTTTTTCTAAAGTGATCAGTATGACATGATGTTGGTCCTTGTCGAAAATTGTTTTGATTTGACGTTAAACATGGCTACCAGCGGCCATCTTTGTTTACATAGAGTTATATAATGAAAACTTGTAGCGACTACTCCTCTATAACTACTTGACGGATTTTCATGAAACTTCACAGGAATGTTGCTCTTAATGTCTAATTGATCCTAGCAAAATTTCAGGTCGGCCGGAAATTCAAGATGGCCGCCACGGTTAAAAATAGATTTTCAAAAAACAAGTCTGTAGCGACTACTTCCTGAAATCAAAATCAATCAGTAGAGCTTCAAGGTCATTGACCTCTTGTTATTTTACGTGATCACGTGAACACACACCCCCTTTGGGACCCCCTTATTTGTTTTCATCTATTGTTTGTATATATACAGTAGATAATGAAATACAAAATAAAAAAAATAGAAATAAAGTATCACCCAGCAGTTTTCAGTTTGCAGTCCCATTGAAAGTAGTTTTGAAGTTATGCTCCAGACAAGAAATCCAAGCATAAAATTACAAAGGGCAGTTACTCTAATTTGAATGAAGACATAGTTATGATTCTTGCACTCTGCACTTCCTCCCATTGTGTGAAGTTTCATTGCAGTCCCATCCGTAGTTTTGAATGTACCGGTATGCTCCAGACAAAAATTCTAAGTATAAAATTACAAAGGGCAATAAAAAAAGCCCTGTTGTTTTACTAAGGAATAAGTGGTTTGTCGAAAATAACGCCCCTTCAATCTTGGATTTTAGCAATCTGGCATTCAAAATTGGTCATTTATTTTTTTCACCCACAATTGTGGCTGATTTTTTTCACAATTTTTTTTCATTTATTTTTTAAAAAAAAAGAGTAAACATTTCCCCCTATTACTTTCAAAATATTGCTTTTAATACATTTGTAGAAGAAAGTTTATCTAAAGTGTATCATATTATGCGGAATAATTGTATATTTTTTTGAGTTTAATACCATTTTTAACAATTAATCTTTCAATACTTTTTCCCACAAATTAGACACAAAATGACCTGGCTAGGGAGTCTTCACGGGTTCTGACTATATGTCATACCCACAATCAAGATATCAATACCTCTATATTGTATAGTAGGTTTATTTAAATGTGTTTGTTTAGAGAACGTGCAGATCCATAGAAATCAGGAAAATGGCTTTTTCAGTACATTTCTTCTATTAATATTACAGGTTGAGCTGGAAAGATTAAATCGAGCCTCTGAGGAGATCAACAGATTAGAGTTGGAACTTGATGTAAGTTTAATAAGTAAAATAATGTATGTATATTTACCTGCTGAACAACATAGTGCTTTAGATGATACCAAGATGTGCACACACATTATATGCATCACCAAATTAATCCGAGTTCTGCTTCAGGATAAGATATGGCCTACCATAAATAATTGTTGGTTTGCTGTTTCCCTACCTATCCACTCGAAAAAGGGCCCTGCCCAAAACGTTTTATAGCAATTATTCTGACATTGTTTTTGTTGTGGCTAACTTTAGTATATTTTTCTTTAATTTCTTAAGTGTTTACTGTCCTTGGCAAAACAAATAAAAATCACCTACCTACCCATTTATGAAATTCTGGGTCGGGAAACAGCCTACAAATATTTTTTTATGGTAGGCCCTATCTTATCCTGAAGCAGCACTGGTTGCATTTTTTTATAGATAGAAAATGTAATTATTGTGTTTTATGGAATATCCTGTACATATCCAATATCAGGACAGCAAAACATACACTAATTCCAAAAACAATATGTATATAAATACTGTTACCTGCCATGTTGTTCAAATGGACTCTGCTGTCTTTTTAGTACTTTGGGTTAATAGGAGTGAAATGGTTATATAGCATCAGAAAGTTGCAGATTATGCAGAAGGATGGAGTTATTGATGACAATTTGGCAGATGTTCTTCTCCTTAGGTTATAGTCTCAAAGTTGGAACAGTCTATACATGGTTATAGTCTCAAAGTTGAACAGTCTACAAGTGGTTATAGTCTCAACGTTGAACAGTCTATAAATGGTTATAGTCTCAAAGTTGAACATACTATAAATGGTTATAGTCTTAAAGTTGAACAGTCTATAAATGGTTATAGTCTCAAAGTTGAACAGTCTATACATGGTTATAGTCTCAAAGTTGAACAGTCTATACATGGTTATAGTCTCAAAGTTGAACAGTCTATAAATGGTTATAGTCTTAAAGTTGAACAGTCTATAAATGGTTATAGTCTCAAAGTTGAACAGTCTATACATGGTTATAGTCTCAAAGTTGAACAGTCTATACATGGTTATAGTCTCAAAGTTGAACATACTATAAATGGTTATAGTCTTAAAGTTGAACAGTCTATAAATGGTTATAGTCTCAAAGTTGAACAGTCTATACATGGTTATAGTCTCAAAGTTGAACAGTCTATACATGGTTATAGTCTCAAAGTTGAACAGTCTATAAATGGTTATAGTCTCAAAGTTGAACATACTATAAATGGTTATAGTCTTAAAGTTGAACAGTCTATACATGGTTATAGTCTCAAAGTTGAACAGTCTATAAATGGTTATAGTCTCAAAGTTGAACAGTCTATAAATGGTTATAGTCTCAAAGTGAACAGTCTATAAATGGTTATAGTCTCAAAGTGAACAGTCTATACATGGTTATAGTCTCAAAGTTGAACAGTCTATAAATGGTTATAGTCTCAAAGTGAACAGTCTATAAATGGTTATAGTCTCAAAGTTAGTCTCAAAGTTGAACAGTCTATAAATGGTTACAGTCTATAAATGGTTATAGTCTCAAAGTTGAACAGTCTACAAGTGGTTATAGTCTCAACGTTGAACAGTCTATAAATGGTTATAGTCTCAAAGTGAACAGTCTATAAATGGTTATAGTCTTAAAGTTGAACAGTCTATAAATGGTTACAGTCTATAAATGGTTATAGTCTCAATGTCGAACAGTCTATAAATGGTTATAGTCTCAACGTTGAACAGTCTATAAATGGTTAAAGTCTCAAAGTTGAACAGTCTACAAGTGGTTATAGTCTCAACGTTGAACAGTCTATAAATGGTTATAGTCTCAACGTTGAACAGTCTATAAATGGTTATAGTCTCAATGTCGAACAGTCTATAAATGGTTAAAGTCTCAAAGTTGAACAGTCTACAAGTGGTTATAGTCTCAACGTTGAACAGTCTATAAATGGTTATAGTCTCAACGTTGAACAGTCTATAAATGGTTATAGTCTCAATGTCGAACAGTCTATAAATGGTTAAAGTCTCAAAGTTGAACAGTCTATAAATGGTTATAGTCTCAATGTCGAACAGTCTATACAGCTAAGGCCGAACAAAATAATATGTGTGTTTCCGGATTCCCGACCGACCCTACTTTTTCACCGCCGACCATAAATAATTTAAACGAAAAAAAAATAAAAAAAATAAAAAAATTAAAAATAAATAAATATTACAATCAAACAACAAATATTTTTATTCAAATGATAATTTTATTAGCCAGAGTAGTTAAACATCTAATCTAGATCCAAACTGTTTGCAAAGGTTATCAAGAAGTTGCCTTAGTACAAAAATGGCATAATATATGCGAACAATATAATAAAAAAAATATCTAAAAAAACACTTTTTCCTACCTACCTACCATAACTTTTTGACAGGGTGAAACCAGAAACACATATATTTTTTTTAGGCCTAACATGTGAAACAAACCAATAACAGGATAGCACTTTAAAATGTAATTCAATCTTCTGTTGTAGGATGCCCGGGCAAGTTTTAGACAAGCATTGACAGACTCGACGCACAAATTGGACACCCTCGCCAAGAAGTTGGGCTCCTGTGTTGAGAAAGCAAGGCCGTACTATGAGGCCAGGCATAGGGCAAAAGAGGTATACTGGTATTTATTTTTTCTCTCGCCATTGCCTTTTGCGACGGACAAGTCACAGTTCAAGTTTTATTTATAAAGGTCGTTTTCCCAGGAACTGTATCCACTAGAGACGTCTAACTGGTTATATAGTTGTATTTTGGACAGTACAGTTTAATGTGATATAACAAATGATGTTATAATCTTGACCTTCCAGGCAAAGTGTAGATAATGCAGTTATTTTTAAATTCAACTTTCTTGGAACATTTACTTTCCTACTAAAGACACACCCATTTTCACTATACTACCTGTATTTAATGGTTTGTTGTTAGGTACACGATAGCATGAACCCTGATGGTTATGATAACTCTTTTTAACTTAGCAAACTTTCCTTCATTCAGGTACATGTTGAGACCCAGAAGGCTGCATACATGTTTGAGCGTGCGTGCAGCATGCACGAGGCTGCCAAGGAGATGGTACAGCTGGCTGAGCAGGGCTACATGCAGCGTGAGGACTCGACGGACCCAGCATGGCAGGAGATGCTAAACCACGCCACCGGCAAGGTCAGTGATTCAGTCTAGATATCATGATGGTATGAGTGTTACGTGACCTGTAGGTAATTATATTTGAGAAAAGGATATAGTCATGTGATCTTCATAAAACTTCACATGAACATTTTAGGTGGTCCGGTTGGCCTGAGATTAAATTAAATTTCCGAAAAAAAATAAGATGGTCGTCAAAGTTTAAAATAGTTGTTGGAATCCAAAATGGTCGCCTTTGTTTAAAAAATTTTTTTGAAATCTCTTCTCTTTGAAACGTAAATCATCTTCCCCAACATGACATTGTTATTGTACTACCTAGGCAAAATATGTTTTTCTAGGTCATCCAAGATGAGTTTTACAAAACAGTTCGCCAGTAGAACCAAGTTTCCATTTGCAGAAGCAACATGGAAAGTAATGTAAATGTTATTATAGGCAGTGAATCTGTAGGTGGGGTCGTTGTGTAAAATTTAGCACCTCAGAGTAGTAATCTAGGGATTGTGCATTCTATCCCAGCCAGAACCAAGTTTGGATTAATTCTCGAAATATGTCAAACTAATTTTGATGGGACTAAAATGCCCATTGCAGTACACTGAGGATAAATAAATGCTTATACACAGATGCAAAATTATTTTCCAGGTCAATGATGCGGAACAAGAGCGTCTGGAAAACGAACAGGTGCACCTGCATACCACACAGCGGTTCAAGGAAGCCGAGGATCAGGTGCAGCGTCTGCAGAAGGACCTCAAACGCTCCATCAACAAGTCCAAGTAAGTAGGCATTGGGGGGTCAACGCGAAACTATTGTATACTGTTCTTTATATATATATATATAGTTACAATATTTTCGCGTTTACCTCTTGGCATGTATGAAGAGAATGAAATGAAATTGAGCGAGCCAGGAGATAAATCATACTTTTTAATCTGTATTAAGCAGTGCAGGCCAGTTTACATACATGTGGAGACAGTGTGACTGCTGCTGGCTGAGTTCAGTGTGGTTTAATGCAGAATGAAAGCATAGTTTTGTCTTGGCATTGCTTTAATGGAAAGATTTTGTTTGCCATACCAGAGAAAGATTTTGTTTGCCATACCAGAGACCCAGGTAGTAGTTTCGTTATGCAAATATATATAGGTTCTTATTTTTCATCGATGACGATTTTATATTTAGTGGAGCCGGTTTTAATATCTGAAATATAATAATGTGATAATTTCATTCACAAATTTCTTTCATAATTTATTTGTTGCTTACTTGGTTTGTACAAAAACATTCCATCATATTTCTAATCACCTGGGACCACAAGGTCAAGGTCACACATTTGGAAGTTTTGCGTTTAGTTGTGTCATTAGTCGGACATCCAACATTTCTAGTTTTAACATCGTTATTTCTAGTTTAATAACAAAATGGCAAACAAAATCTGGTATACTTCGGTCCAATATCATATTTATCCTGTTCACTAGAATGATTCTTTTGTTAGTACATTTAATTTGAGTTTGTCTGTTTATAAATGTTGAGATATTGAATGCAGCGTTATGCTAGTTTTACTACACAATTTGAACATTTGCAAATCATATTAAGTTCCGTCATTCTTGGTAAGTTTATGGTTAGTCTTCATTACAAAAATAATTAACAATTTCTATTTGTTACATCGGATATTTAAAATATACACGAGCCTCTTCAAAATAATAGTGCCATTTTAGTAAACCAGGGTACAAATTTCAATGTCTATAAATACCACAAGATTGCTGTGTGTCCTTTTAAAGTCACTTGTATTCAGCAGAACTTTACTGTATTCAATAGGCATAAAACATTTTTGTCAAAACGATAACTCGAGGTGGATTTATCACAAAATTATGTCCCTCATTTTCGCATATCTCTGACGGCATGAAAACATACATTAGAAACAGACAAGCTCAATTTGGTTTTCTCTTGTTTTATTAGATGATAGCATGAACCATGTATTGCTAATTAATGTCAGATTGGTTAACAATGTCTTTGATTTGCTTCCAGTTAAACAGTGTCGGTGATAATATAAAAATACCGTAGTTCCTTTGCCCCTACCCAAATAACACAGTTCCCTTGCCCCTACCCAAATAACACAGTTCCCTTGCCTCTACCCAAATAATACAGTTCCCTTGCCCCTACCAAAATAATACAGTTCCCTTGCCCCTACCCAAATAACGCAATTCCCTAGCCCCTACCCAAATAATACAGTTCCCTTGCCTCTACCCAAATAATACAGTTCCCTTGCCTCTACCCAAATAACACAGTTCCCTTGCCTCTACCCAAATAATACAGTTCCCTTGCCCATACCCAAATAATGCAGTTCCCTTGCCTCTACCCAAATAACACAGTACCCTTGCCCCTACCCAAATAACACAGTTCCCTTGCCTCTACCCAAATAATACAGTTCCCTTGCCCCTACCCAAATAATACAGTTCCCTTGCCCCTACCCAAATAACGAAATTCCCTAGCTCCTACCCAAATAATACAGTTCCCTTGCCTCTACCCAAATAATACAGTTCCCTTGCCTCTACCCAAATAACACAGTTCCCTTGCCTCTACCCAAATAATACAGTTCCCTTGCCTCTACCCAAATAATACAGTTCCCTTGCCCCTACCCAAATAATACAGTTCCCTTGCCGCTACCCAAATTATACAGTTCCCTTGCCTCTACCCAAATAACACAGTTCCCTTGCCTCTACCCAAATAATACAGATCCCTTGCATCTACCCAAATTATACAGTTCCCTTGCCCCTACCCAAATAATACAGTTCCCTTGCCCCTACCCAAATAATACAGTTCCCTTGCCTCTACCCAAATAATACAGTTCCCTTGCCTCTACCCAAATAATACAGTTCCCTTGCCCCTACCCAAATAATACAGTTCTCTCGCCTCTACCCAAATAATACAGTTCCCTCGCCCCTACCCAAATAATACAGTTCCCTTGCCGCTACCCAAATAATACAGTTCTCTTGCCTCTACCCAAATAATACAGTTCCCTTGCCCCTACCCAACTAATAAAGTTCCCTTGCCCCTACCCAAATAATACAGTTCCATTGCCCCTACCCAAATAATACAGTTCCATTGCCCCTACCCAAATAATACAGTTCCATTGCCTCTACCCAAATAATACAGTTCCCTTGCCCCTACCCAAATAATACAGTTCCCTTGCCTCTACCCAAATAATAATTCCGTTGCCCCTACCCAAATGACACAGTTCCCTTGCCCCTACCCAAATAATACAGTTCCCTTGCCCCTACCCAAATAATACAGTTCCCTTGCTCCTACCCAAATAACACAGTTCCCTTGCCCCTACCCAAATAATACATTTCCATTGCCCCTACCCAAATAATACAGTTCCATTGCCCCTACCCAAATAACACAGTTCCCTTGCCTCTACCCAAATAATACAGTTCCCTTGCCTCTACCCAAATAATAATTCCGTTGCCCCTACCCAAATGACACAGTTCCCTTGCCCCTACCCAAATAATACAGTTCCCTTGCCCCTACCCAAATAATACAACTTTCCTGCCCCTACCCAAATAATACAGTTCCCTTGCCCCTACCCAAATAACACAGTTCCCTTGCCCTGACACTTTAGTCTGCATCGTTTGATGTAGTTCTGTATTTGAACCCAGTTTCACATTCTAATTACTTGTTTTGCTTGCTTGTCCATTATAGTTTTGAGTTTTGATATATATTTATTTTGTGTAAAAACATTCTTCTTAGAATGTGAAAGATTCGTTTAGTGTTGCCTTTGTCAATTTATCAGGCTGTGTGTCAATGCATCGGTCTGGCTGTTCCTTCTATTGCTTTAATCTATAAAATTTAACAGAGACGTACCTTTTCCGCAATACTGTGTCGCCCTTCTAGAAAGAGGACGGGGGAACACAGTGTCCCATTTAAACATTAAAACGTGTGACTGTTTCCTGTTAAAACTTTGGATTATATCTTCCATGGAAACATTTTCTAGTACCGGTATTTGAAATGAAAAAGTAGCATTTATTTATATAAATATTATTTGGCTGTTCAGCTTCACACTTTTATAAAGCAATGATTTCTATTTTCACAAAGTTCTGTCTAGAAATGTCTTACCCTGTAAATATGAACAGTTGTTAAAAGAATCGGTACTAAACTGAAATCAGTAGATTTTGGGTGTACTTGTAGTGCAGTCGTTAGCGTACTCGCTTTTCACCGATGCATCCCGGGTTCACTTCCCTGTCTCAGCGTTGTGAGAAGGTACAGTGGTCATCCATACGGACACATTGGTTTTCATTGGGTTCTCCAGATTCCTCCCACATAAAGACCACACAAAGCTGGCTTCCGCGCCATCGAGAGTGATTTATATCACTGTGTAGTTTGTTTCGTAATCGATGTAAAATAAGTAAAGTTTATAGTTACCTAAATAAATCGGTTTGCATGACCCGAATGGAATGATTCGCATGACCTGTATCGGTTTTGTTTTAACACATTTATTTGTTAATAAAAAATAGACGATATATTTAATAAATGTAACAAATAAACAAAAATAATTTTTATATTAAAGTATTATCTGCTACAGGTATGGGCAAAATTAAAAACAGAAAAATTATAAGATAATATAAAATATTATTAGTTGATTTACGCAAGATTTGATATTTTGTGAATACGGTAAGGTTAAATTAAGTGCATTGAAAACACATTTGCCTCAAATCAGTTTCATAAAAGATTTTATCTTTTTTTTAGCTTACAAACTATACTCGAAAATTCTGATTTTGTCATAATGTTTTCAAGTGATAAGAACTGCTAATGCGTATTTCCCCAGACTTTCAATACAGCGTAGTTTCCTGCGGCTCAGTGACATAGTTAACCAGTTTGACATACAACAGTTGTAAGTTGGCATGTACCTATCTGTAACATTTATTATTATATAACTAAACTGTATTAGCCATGTGAAGAAACTAGCCAATACGAGCTTTAAGTGACGTCATTTTTGACTTGACGTCGTTCACGCCTGCTTGTCAACCTATAAATGAAATTAAAGCTAATGTAAATAATGACAAAATAATTTATTAAAAATAAATGTTTACTGTAGTGGAAGTTAATAAAGTGTTTTCATATATAATTATCCGAGTTATTGATCCTCGGACTGTCGTATTGGCCACAGGACTTCAGCCTTGGGTCAGCAAGACAGTCCTTGGACCTCGGAATGTCGTATTGGCCACCGGACTTCAGCCTTGGGTCAGCAAGACAGTCCTTGGACCTCGGACTGTCGTATTGGCCACCAGACTTCAGCCTTGGGTCAGCAAGACAGTCCTTGGACCTCGGACTGTCGTATTGGCCACCGGACTTCGGCTTTAGGTCAGCAAGACAGTCCTTGGACCTCGGACTGCCGTATTGGCCACCGGACTTCAGCCTTGGGTCAGCAAGACAGTCCTTGGACCTCGGACTGTCGTATTGGCCACCAAACTTCAGCCTTGGGTCAGCAAGACAGTCCTTGGATCTCGGACTGTCGTATTGGCCACCGGACTTCGGCCTTGGGTCAGCAAGACAGTCCTTGGACCAATAACAGGGTCGGTTTGAAATCGCTTAATTAATGACATCATAATATCAATGTGTGAAAGTGAAAATGTTATAACTGCCTTCTTCATATACACATTTTACCATTTAAATCTGGAAGCCACAACTTTGCATCATTCTTATTATTTAGATATTCTATATGAAGGTATGACATGGGACTCCATACTTCTGTGTGTATGTGAACTATGTAATATTAAAAGTTTGTGCAATAATACTGGAAAAATCTTTTATGGGTATCCATTGGAGATTTTGGAATTCCAAGCCACTATTTTTTAACGGAACCGGTTACATGTATGCCGAGGGTTGGAATTGGTGACCTGAATGATTATGTTTCTTTAATTCCATCAACATTTCCGTATCTGAACAGGAGAGGCTACCCGTGAGTGATTCGTTTTGTCACATACCATTGTGTGCGTTTGACACTGCTAAAAATCTCCGCTGTTTGTTTTTACAAAGTGATGTCAAGTAACTGTTGATGTTATTTTCATCATTGTTGATGCACTGACTTTTCTAACCCCATGTGTAAGATCGGATTTTTCAGCACATGTGTCAAATGCACATATCCTTATCTCGTATGCAAGATTAATGTATTGTATCTGTCAAATTCTGTGTGTAGCAACTGTTTTAGAAGTATTCATTCTAATTGGAATGCACAGGTTGCAATACCTAAGGGAATGTTACAGTTAGCAGATTGTCAATTAGAATTGATTGAAACGAGACCTTTTTTTCATTCATAAACAGAGCCCTGTAGAAGGCCAAATAAAGTGATATGTGTGGTTCCGGTTTACTGACCAACGCTCTTTTTAAGGGCTGACCCAAAACATGTTATGCCAATTCTAAAAAAAAAATGTTTAATTTCCCCTGACCTTTTTTTATGCCGCCACCACCCAATGGTGAGGGGGCATATTAGATATATATCGTTAGCCATGTCCATCCGTCCGGATAACTTTGTGTGTCTTTCTCCTGTCACAGTTTTCAACCGATTGTTTCAGGATGCTTACCTATGATGTCAAGATGTGTATATCGATTCAGCAACATAATCGACCATGTATTATCAGAGTTACAGCCCTTTGTTCATAAATTTTTATATAAAAATATCTTGTGTGTCTATCTGTCTCTCTCAGACCCAGATCATTAAACTCTAAGATCAGACCCTTGAACTTCCAGACCAGATGCTTGAACATCAGACCCAGACCTTTAAGCTCTCAGACCAGACCTTGAATTTTCAGATTGGACCCTTGGACTCCCAGACCGAGGCCCTTAAACTCTAAGACCAGACCCTTGAACTTCAGACCCAGACACTTTAATGCTCAGAGCCAGACCCTTTAACTCTCAGACCAGACCCTTGGTTTCAGACCGAACCCATGAAATTTCAGACCAGACCCATGAATGTTCAGGCCCAGACCCTTAAATTCTCAGGCCCAGACCCTCAAACTCTCAGATCCAGACCCTTCACACATGCTCTCAGAGTTCAGACATACTATGCACATATAGATGCTAATACATGTGTTTTACTTTACTGTGCCTATATATGTGTCTCATGTCACGTCTGGTGGATCTGGTGATGAAGCTTGAGAATTCAAGGTGTCTGTGGAAGCAATTTGTAAAATATTTATATAAACACATCAGTCCTATATGTATATCACTTTGTAAAGAATTAATATTTTATATTTTTTCAGGCCATACTTTGAGATGAAAGCCAAGTTCAATCAAATGATGGAGGTCAGTACATGTATATTTTCAGCCTATACAAATGCATTTCAATAATGGAAAATTAATTTATCCTTTAAGTGTGTAGACTATATAATATAAATATAAAGCAAGACTTTCATCAGTTACTTTGCTGAACGGAGTCATACCTGCCTTTGATTTCCAAGGGTAGATACAAGATTTGAGATTAGTGGGGATGCAACATATTTTCGATTTTAAGTCACTTTTCAGATGATGCAAATTTTTAAAAGCAGTTAAGAACCCAGAAAAAACTCAAATCCCCCTCCTCCTGAATGCACCCTTGATTGCTGTTACAAATCCAGCTTTGTGACATTGTTTTACTTGCCTTAAAGTTAATGAATAAGCTTGAGAATTATTGCACATCTGCGGCCTGGATAGTAAAGTTTGGATACAACTGGGAGCTTTGTCAAGTGAGGAAGTGACGATTCATTCGGATGGCGGGAGGTATACAGTACTGGTTCTATCCAGGAGAAAAAGTTGTGGTCTGCCTCTACCACATCAACCATCATTTATGGCCAAACATGTGCTAAAATGATGTAAAACACCATTCAAACAAACAAGAATTATTGGAATATAAAATAGTGGCCTCAAAGTCAAACAAGGAACTTTTGGCACTGGTGTCTGGTAAAACGTTTTTAGCTCAACTGATCAGAGATCAGCGGAGCTTATGCCGTGGTGCGGTGTCCGTCGTCCGTCCGTCTGTCCGTCTGTCCGTCTGTCTGTCCGTAAACTTTTATTTGTAGCGACTTCACAGCTGAAACTACTGGATGGATATTCATGAAACTTTACAGAAATGTTGCCCATAAAGTCTAGTTGATCCTAGCAAAAATTCATGTTGATGTGAAATCCAAGATGGCCGCCAAAGCTAAAAATAGAGTTTTAAAATACAAGTTTGTAGCGACTTCTTCTTGAAAACTATAAGTGATATTGATATGGGACTTTTTCTAAAATGATCAGCATGACATGATGTTGATCCTAGTCAAAAATCGTTTTGATTCAACGTTAAACATGGCTGCCAGCGGCCATCTTTGTTTACATAGAGTTATATAGTAAAAACTTGTAGCGACTACTTCTCTGAAACTACTTGGCGGATTGTCATGAAACTTTACAGGAATGTTGCTCTTGATGTCTAATTGATCCTAGAAAAATTTCAGGTCGGCCGGAAATTCAAGATGGCCGTCACAGCTAAAAATAGATTTTTAAAAAATAAGTTTGTATGGACTACTTCTTGAAAACTATAAGTGATATTGATATGGGACTTTTTCTAAAATGATCAGCATTACATGATGTTGATCCTAGTCAAAAATCGTTTTGATTCAACGTTAAACATGGCTGCCAGCGGCCATCTTTGTTTACATAGAGTTATATAGTAAAAACTTGTAGCGACTACTCCTCTGAAACTACTTGGCGGATTGTCATGAAACTTTACAGGAATGTTGCTCTTGATGTCTAATTGATCCTATCAAAATTTTAGGTCGGCCGGAAATTCAAGATGGCCGTCACAGCTAAAAATAGATTTTTAAAAAATAAGTTTGTAGCGACTACTTCTTGAAAACTATAAGTGATATTGATATGGGACTTTTTCTAAAATGATCAGCATGACATGATGTAGATCCTTGTGGAAAATTATTTTGATTCGACGTTAAACATGGCTGCCAGTGGCCATCTTTGGTTACATAGAGTTATATAGTAAAAACTTGTAGCGACTACTCCTCTGAAACTACTTGACGGATGTTCATGAAACTTCACAGGAATGTTGCTCTTGATGTCTAGTTGATCCTAGAAAAATTTCAGGTCGGCCGGAAATTCAAGATGGCCGCCACAGCTAAAAATAGATTTAAAATAAATAAATTTGTAGCGACTACTTCCCAAAAACAATAAGAGATATTGATATGGGACTTTTTCTAAAATGATCAGTATGACATGATGTTGGTCCTTGTCGAAAATCGTTTTGATTTGACCTTAAACATGGCTGCTTTGTTTACATAGAGTTATATAATGAAAACTTGTAGCGACTACTTCTTTGAAACTACCAGACGGATTTTCATGAAACTTTACAGGAATGTTGCTCTTAATGTCTTATTGATCTTAGCAAAATTTCAGGTCGGCCTGAAATTCAAGATGGCCGCCACGGTTAAAAATAGATTTTCAAAAAACAAGTCTGTAGCGACTACTTCCTGAAATCAAAATCAATCAGTAGAGCTTCAAGGTCATTGACCTCTTGTTTATTATGGCCCTGAAGGGTGGCATATAGTAGTCACACTGTCCGTCCGTTAATTGTTTGCCACAACAAGACGACGTGTCGCGCACAAAATCCAGGTCCGTGACTCCAAGTTCAAGGTCACACTTAGAGGTCAAAAGTCAAATCATGTCCAGTCAATAACTGGCATTCCGGGACGGATTTTCAAATAACTTAGCACAAGTGCTCAACACAACAAGACAATGTTTTGCACACAAAATCCAGGTCTGTGGCCCCAAGGTCATGGTCACACTTAGAGGTCAAAGGTCAAATCGTGTCTGTTCAATAACTTTTGCATTCCTGGACGGATTTTTAAATAACCTAACACAACTGCTGACCACAACCAAACGACCTGTTGTGCACAAAATCCAGATCCGTGGTCATACTTAGAGGTCAATTCGGGGCATTTGTCACTTATAGTGACATTTCTTGTGTCACATATTCTGTTAAAACACTCTTTACTCGCACCTGTTTTCTTCAATACGAGAATGGTTCTACCCAGGAGTTGTGGTCTGCCTCTACCACAAAAAAATCAACCGTCATTTATTTTTTCCAGGATCGCAAGAGGACGGTCAACGGCTTGGAAGCGTCTGTTATCATATCTAAAAAGACGTATTCAGATGCTCTGAGAAATCTTGAACAAATCAGCGAGGAGATTCACAGACATCGACTCGAGATGAAAAACCAAGCTGAGTTGGGGATCCGAGGCGCGGGCGTTGGGTCGGAGTCCCCCTCGCCACCTCCGATGAGAGGCAAGGAGCATTTGAGTATCGACGGTACGACGACACAGGTGGGAAGTAGCTGTAATACGGGTATTAGTCCAAATCAGTTGGCCCAAGATTTCAGACCGCCATCGGTGATATACTCGTCTGTTGAAAAGGCACGTCGGCAGAGTTACAGGGATGCCATTGACGCCAAACGCTCTGTCAGAAGCAGTGTTGACAGTGAAAATTTGGGTAATATAGATGAAGATTATTCTGTGAATCTAGACGATGAATATTTGGCATTACCTGACACCTCACCACGTGATCAGCATGGTGGCAGCTACGACACCACACCAACTGGAGATGACCTATTCTATGAAGAAAATAGATCGGGTAAAAAAGCGGCATCTCCTAGAGACATAAAGACTATAGAGTGTAGAGTAGGCGACAGAGCTTTGAGTGAATACAAAGAGGGTAATTCACAAGGGGAAACTACTCAATCTTCAAGCTCTCCCACAGGGAGTCGCAAAAAGCCGGCCAAATTGAAAGGACTAATTTTAACTCCAGTTGGAGCCGGGATGGACCCTCTTCAAGTGAATTTGAGAATTAGAACTAAATCCGGTTCAACTTTGACCCGACAACACACTGGGCCATCTCGACCTGTTACGTTCCCATACCCCCACAAGGCTACAGCAACTCGAGCTCCAACTAAGGTGATTGTCTCCCCTTCCACCAGTGTTCCTGAAGAAGAAATAAAAAAAGTTGTCGAATTGTCAACACCCGGTTCAGACAAATCGCACAAAAGATTACTAAAAGTTCCATCGCAACAAGACTTTGACGAGGGATCCATCTCCGACACAGAGAGCATTACGAGCGGGACAATGTTAGACGACGACCAGGTCGAGTTTCTCACCATGGATTTCTCCAAACAAAGATTGACCGAACTCGATGAAGACAACAGTGACATGGTGGGAACAGAATGGCGCAGAATGAGCCTTCCAGCAAACCTGTCTCATCTTGAGAACTATATAAGACAATTGTCGTCCAACTCGAACCCTGAGGAAAATGAAAATGACGAAGATGAAAATACAGTGCATGAGGAGATCTCCACAGGAAAATGAAAATGACAAAGATGAAAATACTTTGCATGAATAGATCTGAGAATAGATCTGCGGTCAAATTTATCGAAAGTTTTCACAGCAAAGCTTTAGACTTTGATTCAGTTAACATAAAAATGCACCGGAACATTATTGAAAATACTTTTTACAGTAGAGGCATACATAATAGCATTAGTGTTTAAGTCAGTATGAGATTGTAAGATGGACTTTTTTACTACTAAAAATCAAAATGCTAAATTTAACACGGAACTATTCATTTTTAGTAAATTTAACTGAAAGTACTAAATACTAGCATAGCTAACAAACACCAGTGTTTAAATATCGAGTAAACGGTATTACTGAATTACAATGGCATCTTATAGTTTGATGTTTTGTGTCAAAATGTTTTGAGAATTTGGCTTGTGTGCAAGGAAGATGTTCAAGGTTGAAGTATAACAACATGATTATTCAATACACAGACCTAATAACACATAGATTGGAAACTACGAAAATCATCTAAATTTCACGTGGCACAGTGCGAAAATTGTACAAAATATTTCCCAACTTTAAACACACATATCATGAAGAATTTTATAGATTAAAGTTTCATTTATGCCAAATCTCATCGCAAATTTAATATTATTTCCAATGATAGTATTTTGCTTTCTCTTACATTTAGAGCAAAAAAGGAGTTTGACGGAAACTTTGACTATGTCAAAACCTTGATTTTTAAGAGAAAAGCGAAAAATTATGACGTTTTTAACTTTAAACATCTTTTTATACAATTTCTTCTTTTGAAAATAAACATAAATTATTATAATCGCATTTTGCTATTCACTATAAATCTTTTGAATGTATTCTCATCAAAATCAGTGAATAATTGAGAGAGAAGATAGAAGGAAAAGTTAGGTGCCACGTGATATTTTGGTTACTGCATTGGTTAAGATAGGAAGTTTTCTATCTGTTTATTAATATGTCTTTGTCCAATAATATAATTTTTCCTATCAAAATAATTACTAAATATGGTGCTTTAATGGAGCCCAAACAACATTAACTTTTTACTAATTAAGCATTCCTCAAACAAATATGAAGGATTACTTAAGAAACAATTTATGCGAAGATTTTTTTTATAGACATGAAATAGAGTGTTAGACCCCAGCATTAGAATTACCTTCAGTCAATCACTTCTAGTCATTGCTTTCATAAACTATGTTTAAATGTGTTTGCATTGTATTCTTTAAAGTAGCAATCAATAGGCACATTTTACAACACATGTACCACGTTTTTTAACCTGCTGATGATGAGGTATATATATATATATATAACTTGCATGTTTCGAGAATTCAAACTCTATAGAAACAATATATTAAACGACATTAACCATTCTCTCCAAACACCAAAACTGGAGCTTTGAATTATGTTGCCAACTCATAATTCATATTCAGTCTCTGATATTTTAAGAACAGGTGAAACATATACTTTGAATTGTCACATATACATTAATATATGACCTGAGTACATGGATAAAGTTTTGACAAACATTTTTTTTTGTGTGATTTTGCCGTTAATTTGGCAGGTTCATAAATAAATCCCATAACATGTATTTGTCTATATAAATTATTGAAACATTTTTCCATTTCATTTTTCCATGAAAACACTAGTGAATATGCAGAGATGTGACACAGTTGTCATTTTTACCTGTCATCATTTTCAACAAGTACCAGTAGAGGTTAAAGTTGGTGCAGTTGGTGCAGCTGGTGCAGGGTTCCCATGGGAAAAGTTGGGGACAACATAATTTTGTTCAGTGTCAGTGAAAGAACGGGGAGTTTTATATTGCCGATAATCCGTCCGGGAAATGTTAATTTTAACTTTTTCAGAAAAAGTGGGGAAAATTCAAATCCTAGGATTAGTGATTTGGAATGTGGTATGCTGTTAATCCAAGACTAAACAGTTTTGTGCATTCATTGATCTAGACAAACAATTATTTTTGTTGGTCGGATTTGAATGTATTGGTAATGGAAATTTGACTTACCATTATGGAAAAGTCATGGAATTTTATGTCAAATTCTCTGTGGGATCCCTGTGATGGCATCTATATAAATAGATTTTCCAGCTCTGTGACATTAAGAGGTGTCTAAGAACATTCTATTTAGAAATCTTACTGGTTGTGAAGTCTTTTCTTTTGCTCATTCAAGGTCATTCATGACCCCAGGGTTGTTTCAGGTGCTGCTTGAGTGGTGGCAGAAGACAATGATCATGACTCCAGCAAAAATGGAGTGCCTAGTACAACAGAATTTGCAGTTCTGCAGGTGATAAGGTTCTATGCTTGAATTCTGCATATTTCTATGTCAGTGGGGTGTGAGCATGAAGTATTCATTCTGTCCCCATATTGCCTTGTTGCACCGTAAAACCCAATTATTTTCACTCCAAAAGATGTGGGGATGATACTTCCATTTCAGTTGAAAAACAAGAACCCGTTCCTTAAATAAAATAAAGATCTGATAGAGAAATTTTTATTACTTTTAAGATATTATATGATCTGATGGAACATTTTATTGTCTTTTAGTGCCAAATCTGTTATTTAGGATTATTTCCCCTCATGTGTAATCCCATTTCAATTGCATTAAAAAAAATATATATATAAACATTAGAATTTTGATAGTAGTTGGATCTAGTTTAACATGCAACTTCCAGTTTAATATGTTTACACCTTTATCTGGACAATGCTACACTTGATTAATGAATACAAAATTGGTCAGACTGTGTATTGACCATTACTAGGCCGTAATCAAAGTCATGGTTTATCGATTAATTCACAGGTTTCTTTTGAAATAAATTCTTTAGTCTCTAAAGACAACCTTATACACAGCACGTAATACATGTTATTGTTTTGTTGGCAGTATACATTTAGTTCATTTGTTCATTATGCATTATTTATAGCTATCTGCCATGTTTTATTTGCTGCATTTTTTTAATTGCGAGAAACATTTTTTTATATGTATGATCTGAGAAAAATCTGATATGTTATTGCTATAGACTTGGTTGCTTAGGAATAAGAGTTTTGTGTGGAAGTTACATAAAAAAATCACATAAAAACAATGACTTTGTAGCAGTAAAGACTGAATCATTTTACATTGTCAGATCTGATCTATCTTTTTTTCTTCTATTTTATTTTCTCTAAAAAAATATTTCTTATGTCAGATTTACTCTTTCTAGCTAGTGATGATGATGAGCTTTGCATTTAAATTATATATGATTTAATTAAATTATTACATAATTATGATATAATTAGTAATAATTATATCATAATTTATTTAAATACCTCTTATAAAGTAGTTGAATTTATCAATTTGTTGTTTTACAACTTTTGTAGCAAGAGACTAATGTATAGAGACATATAATAAACAGAATCTCAAAGCTTATTTATAGAATTATGTGTTATTGATTAATTACAAATCACCAGTGATTCTTAACAAAAAAGGTGAATAAAATATCCTACATGATTTCAAATAATTTGCAGATAATTGCAACTGTTAAAACACAGTTGATAGCCAAATATGTTTATTTTTCACATGAATTTTTCTTAACTTCTCAGATTTTAGAAGAGTGGGGGAATGGGGAGAGGTGGGGGAGTGGGAGCTGAGGGTCACAACTTTTAAAAAACAGTTGGCAACCAAAAAACACACTTCTTAACATGAATGTTTATAACTTACCAGATTTTAGCCCCTGCTGTTGTGTAATTGATTCTATAGGCGTTTATTAACTGAGAACATCATGACAGGGCTCAGCTTGTTTGTATAGTTGTTTTGTAATGTGTTTGCTTGTTAATGGCATTGATCATAATTCAATTTTTATAGTATTCAAGATTGATTATTTTTTTTGTTCTTTTGTTTTTGTCATTGTTAAGAATTAATACATTTTCCAATGACAATTGTTAAGAACCTTTCATTTGTTTATGCATGGCATATTGGCATACACAAATTATTACGTGTTCTGTGTGCTTGCCGGGGTAGAGTACAACCACTGCAAATCCCGCTAGAGGCAGAGGGGTAGGACCACCCCCTCCCCTCATGTTCATTCCCCCCCACACCCAATGTTCATTTTGTCATTTTTTATCATGCTCTTTCAAGGTCTTCATCATGACACTGCGTGTGGAAACGTGGCTCCATCGTAAATGGAGTGTTTACTATAGAATTTGCAGCAACTCTGTAGGTTAGAGTCCCATTCCCCATATTTTATCATTATGTAAATGGAGGATGAGCCTTGCATGTTCATTCCTGTTAAGTGCCATATAACCTTTCATGTGTTGGTGCGCTATTTGCAAATAATGACGCTATATAAGATTAAAAATATGTCTGTTCATAAGCAATAAATTCAGTAAAGTATTGCCAACATTAAATACATCTCCTTTTGTCCAGAATTACAATGCAAGAACCCTGTGCTTGAATGCAGCTGGGCACCAGTTCTTCACACATTATAAATGAATGGGACTTGAATGTTACTGTAATGCCTAGTTTTGATATTAATGTTTTCCATCAATAACGCTGAAATTGATATTGATATCAATAAAGTAATAGAACGCTTATTATTGATAAATAATTCAAACATAAAAGACAAATACATTACAATCAAAGGAAATATTCGTACTCGCCGAACCCTGTCATGATTTTCAGAGATCAGATGACATTCTTGTTTTACCTATTTAAACAGCACCAAAACAAGCAATTAGAATTCTTTAGTATTAAAGGGACATACGGCAGTCTTGAAGATTTTATCAAAAATTAAAGTAAGCATCAAGGGATCATTGCGAGTTATAACAAAATCAAGATTAACATGTCCTTTTAATAGTTGAAGATACTGCGAGTAAACAGTTACTATTTTGTTCGCCTTTTCTATAAGACACACAAGTAATTTGTTTGTCATTAATATTTTTCACAAATGTTCCTTTAAATATATACAATAGGACAGTATAGGTATCAATGGTGATATAATCTGAATACATGGCATATATGCTTGCCATCCTGGACCAGAAAGCTACTCTGTTTAGTAAAACAAATGATTTACAGTAGTACTCCTCATTGTAGCAGTATTTAGTTTGATGCTATATATAATACACCATATTGTAGCTGTACTTGATTTATGCTACAAGCAGTTCACCTCATGGTCACAGTTTCTTGGTATATGCTATAGGTAGGACACATGACTGTAGTCATACTTAGTTTAAGCTATAGGCAGTACACCTCATGGTCACAGTTTCTTGGTATATGCTATAGGTAGGACACATGACTGTAGTCATACTTAGTTTAAGCTATAGGCAGTACACCTCATGGTCACAGTTTCTTAGTTGATGCTATATATAATACACCTTATTGTAGCAGTACTTGGTTAATGCTACAGGCTGTACACTAATGTTCACAGTTTTTTAGTTTATGCTTTAGGCATTACACATTAATGTAGCAGTACTTAGTTTATGTTATAGGCAGTACACCTCATGGTTGCAGTTACCTAGTTAATGCTATATATATATTCATCTTATTGTAGCAGTACTTGGTCAATGCTACAGGCTGTACACCTCATGGTCACAGTTTCTTGGTTTATGCTATAGGTAGGACACATGACTGTAGCCATACTTAGTTTATGCTATAGGCAGTACATATGATGGTCACATTTCTTAGTTTATGCTATAGGCAGTACACATTATTGTAGTAGTACTTAGTTTATGTTATAGGCAGTACACCTCATGGTCGCAGTTACTTAGTTAATGCTATAGGTAGTACACTTCATGGTCACAGTTATTTAGTTTATGATATAGTTAGTATACCTCATTGTAGCAGTACTTAGTTTATGCTATAGGCATTACACCTCATGATCACAATTTCTTAGTTAATGCTATATGTAGTACACCTCATGGTCGCAATGTCTTAGTTAATGCTATATGCAGTACACCTCATGGGTTGCAGTTTCTTTGTTTATGCTATATGCAGTACACGATATTGGAGCATGTATGTATGCTATAGGTAGTATACCATACACTCAGAACCGTCAGACATCTATTAAGACTACTTAACTACACATGTAAAGAAAGGCCTTCATTCGGAATGTGGACCTATCCAGTCTTCAGCTTGGCAAGTTTCTTAAAGCTACGGACGCTATATTTAAACCAATGTTACAGCAGGTACTTAGCTTATGCTATAGGTAGTACACCACATTGTGGCAGGTACATAGTTTATGCTATAGGTAGTACACCATATTGTAACGGGTACATGTACTTAGTTTATGCCATAGGTATTATGCCATATTAAAGCAGGTACTTAGTTTATGCTATAGGTAGTACACCACATTGTGGCAGGTACATAGTTTATGCTATAGGTAAGTTTATGCTATAGGTAGTACACCATATTGTAACGGGTACATGTACTTAGTTTATGCCATAGGTATTATGCCATATTAAAGCAGGTACTTAGTTTATGCTATAGGTAGTGCACCTCACTGTAACAGTTAAATGTATTGTTAATGACACTCATCTTCATTATTTTCAACGTTCTGTAAGGCATGAAACTTGATTCTGGTTGGCCGACTTCTTGTTGAAAGGAGATGTTAATAAAGTGATGTTGTTATAAAAATGATGAATACTCGAGAATCTCAAATTTTGTTTGAAGGATGTATTACATTTTTGTTTTTTTAAATATATAGATCTTGTAATAAGTAGAAGTAGATAAGTGTTTTCTATAGGATCTGTGTCTACAATGGAACCTCTAATACGGTCACATATTCTTAATATTTCACAGTTTATATGAAAGTTGTTCAAACATTTATCACATTTCAAGGCAAAATAATTGTTCAAAATGTGGATTTGTCTTTTAAAAAATCCTTTTTTTTATATCAAAAACAGGAATCAATACATCTCTTGTAGAAATCACCAATTCACTTTGTTATTAATTATGTCTATTTTGATAGTTGAATATTGCTAGGTAGGGTTTTGATAGAAACAACAATATGTTCTTTATTTACTTGTTTAAATTAACACCTGGTCACGTTTCCAGCAGCTTGACTTGCCAGCTGCGGCATTCTGATATATATATCTATATATTATAAATACTCAATTCTACCATATTTAATTTTTCTCCAGTCCGTTTAGAGATTTCTTCCAATTATTTTGCTTATAATTTTCAGGACTTTATTTTCAGCTCGAAATTACATATTTTATAGTCATGTTTCTCGTTAGTAGCTGCACCATTCAAATATCACTATATATTTACTGTTAGTGTTTGTATTGTTTTGATAAAGTTGTGTGTTAATAGGTAATGTTATTAAACAATTTGTTGATAAATAACTCTTTTGTGTTTTTAGCTCTACTGATCAGAGATCAGCAGAGCTTATGCCGTGGTGCGGCGTCCGTCGTCCGTCCGTCTGTCTGTCCGTCTGTCCGTCCGTCTGTCTGTCCGTAAACTTTTTTTTGTAGCGACTACTCCTCTGAAACTACGGAATGGATTTTCATGAAACTTTACAGAAATGTTTCCCATGAAGTCTAGTTGATCCTAGCAAAAATTCATGTTGATGTGAAATCCAAGATGGCCGCCAGATCTAAAAATAGGTTTTTAAAAAACAAGTTTGTAGCGACTTCTTCATGAAAACTATAAGTGATATTGATATGGGACTTTTTCTAAAATGATCAGCATGACATGATGTTGGTCCTTGTCGAAAATCTTTTTGATTCGACGTTAAACATGGCTGCCAGCGGCCATCTTTGTTTACATAGAGTTATATAATGAAAACTTGTAGCGACTACTCCTCTGAAACTACTTGACGGATTTTCATGAAACTTCACAGGAATGTTGCTCTTGATGTCTAATTGATCCTAGCAAAATTTCAGGTCGGCCGGAAATTCAAGATGGCCGCCACGGCTAAAAATAGATTTTCAAAATACAAGTTTGTAGCGACTACTACTTGAAAACTATAAGTGATATTGATATGGGACTTTTTCTAAAATGATCAGCATGACATGATGTTGGTCCTTGTCAAAAATCTTTTTGATTCGACGTTAAACATGGCTGCCAGCGGCCATCTTTGTTTACATACAGTTATATAGTAAAAACTTGTAGCGACTACTCCTTTGAAACTACTTGACAGATTTTCATGAAACTTTACAGGAATGTTGCTCTTAATGTCTTATTGATCCTAGCAAAATTTCAGATCGGCCAGAAATTCAAGATGGCCGCCACAGCTAAAATTAGATTTTTTAAAAAAGAAGTTTGTAGCGACTACGTCTTGAAAACTATAAGTGATATTGATATGGGACTTTTTGTAAAATGATCAGCATGACATGATGGTTATCAGAGTCAAACATTATTTTGATTCGACGTTAAACATGGCTGTCAGCGGCCATCTTTGTTTACATAGAGTTATATAATGAAAACTTGTAGCGACTATTCCTGTGAAACTACTTGACGGATTTTCATGAAACTTCACAGGAATGTTGCTCTTGATGTCTAATTGATCCTAGCAAAATTTCAGTTTGGCCAGAAATTCAAGATGGCCGCCACGGCTAAAAATAATTTTTCAAAAAACAAGTCTGTAGCGACTACTTCCTGAAATCAAAATCAATCAGTAGAGCTTCAAGGTCATTGACCTCTTGTTATTTTAGTTACTGTACAATATTAACAAGAGGGCCTGTATCACTTTACTGGCTACAACTCCAGCAATAATCATTCAACCTGAACATGACAATAATATGCGCAACTAGGCTTCACTGAAATCCAGACAGGAGTTCAGGTAAACTAGCCTGTACAAAGTTAGTGTAGTAAAACCTTTAAAGGGCCATAACTCTGCCAAAAAATCATCCAACCCGAATACGGCGGTGTTATGCTCAACTAGGCTTGTAACTCTTCATCCCCGCCAAAATTCGACCAGGAGTTCAGAAGAGACTAGTCTGGAAAAAAGCTTGTGTATCAAAACCTTTAAAGGGCGGTAACTCCGCAAAAATCATTCTACCGGAATACGTTAATGATATGCACAACTAGGCTTAGTACTGATCATCACTGCAAAGTTTCACTGAAATCCTGCCAGGGATTCAGGAGAACTAGTCCAGGCAATGTTTGTGTATTAAAAACCTTTCAAGGGCCATAATTCCACCAAAAATCCTCCAATCGAAATACGGCGAGGACATGCATAACTAGGCCTGGTACGGATCATCCCTGCAAAGTTTCGTTGAAATCCGGCAAAGGGTTCAGGAGAACTAGTCCAGACAATGTGTATTAAAACCTTTAAAGGGCCATAACTCTGCCAAAAATCTTTCAACCGGAACACGGTGACGATATGCATAACTAGATTTAGTTCTGATCAAACCTGCAAAGTTTCATTAAAATCCGGCCAAATGAAGGCCCTAATGACGCAAAATACAGCATTTGTAACTAAATCAAGGGTCGTAACTCCGGTGTTACTAATCCGATTTGGCTGGTTTTCAAACTATTCCAAGCTTTCATTGGTATCAACAATATTGTAAAATTTGTAAAAGAAACGACTAAAAACGAAGGCCCTATCTTGTTGAGACGAAATTATAGCATATTTCAGAAAATCAAGGGCAATAACTCCGGCGTAAATGGACCAATCTGTCTGTTTTCGAACTTGTCCAAGATTTCATTGCTATTAACAATCTATGCCAGTTTGGTAAAGATCAAATAATAAATGAAGGTCCTAGAGTGTTCACAAGGCAAAAATTGTTCCTTTTTAGCTCTACTGGCCGAAGGCCAGCAGAGCTTATGGGATGGCGAGTTGTCCGTCGTCCGTCGTCCGTCCGTCCGTCTGTTAACTTTTGCCTTGTGAACACTCTAGGGCCTTCATTATTAATCGAATCTTTACTAAACTTTGCCAGTGTCTTTATATCAATGAAAGCTCGGACAAGTTCGAAAACCAGTAAGATCGGATAAATTTCACCCGAGTTGTGGCCCTTGTTTTGCTGAAAAATGCCATATTAAGCCTTGTGAACACTCTAGCACCTTCATTTATTATTTGATCTTTACCAAACTTGCATAGATTGTTAATATCAATGAAAGCTCGGACAAGTTTGAAACCAGCCAAATCAAATCAGTAACACCGGAGTTATGGCCCTTGTTTTTTCTGAAAATTGCCATTTTCTGCCTTGTGAACGCTCTAACACCTTCATTTATTATTTGATCATTACCAAACTTGCATAGATGGTTAATACCAATGATAGCTTCGACAAGTTCGAAAATCAGCTAAATTGGTTCAGTAACACCAGAGTTATGGCCCTCGTTTTTTCTGAAAAATGCCATTTTCTGCCTTGTGAACACTCTAGCACATTCATTTATTATTTGATCTTTACCAAACTTGCACAGATTGTTAATATCAATGAAAGCTCAAACAAGTTCGAAAACCAGCTAAATCGGATCAGTAACATTAGAGTTATGGCTCTTGTCTTTTCTGAAAAATGCTATTTTCTGCCTTGTGAACACTCTACGGCCTTCAATATTAATGGGACCTTTACTTAACTTTGCCAGTGTCTTTATATCAATGAAAGCTCGGACAAGTTCGAAAACTGGCAAGATCGAAATAATTTCACTGGAGTTATGGCCCTTGTTTTGCTGAAAAATGCCATATTAAGCCTTGTGAACACTCTAACACCTTCATTTATTATTTAATCTTTACCAAACTTGCATAGATTGTTAATATCAATGAAAGCTCGGACAAGTTCGAAAATCAGCTAGATCGGACCATTAACAGCGGAGTTATTGCCCTTGATTTAGTTAAAATTGCTATATTTGGTCTCATTAAGGTGATAGGGCCTTCATCTTTCATCCAATCTTTACCAAACTCTACCAGATTGTTTATATAAATGAGAGCTAGGACAAGTTCGAAAACTAGCAGGATCGGACCATTAACAGCGGAGTTACGGCCCTTGATTTAGTTACAAATGCTATATTTTGCCTCGTTAAGACGATAGGGCCTTTATCTTTCATTCGATCTTTACCAAACTTTACCAGATTGTTTATATAAATGAAAGCTTGGACATTTCGAAGATCAGCCAGATCGGACCAGTAACAGCGGAGTTATGGCCCTTGATTTAGTTAAAAATGCTATATTTTGCCTCGTTAATTCGATAGGGCCTTCAACTTTCATCTGATCTTTACAAAACTTTACCTGATTGTTTATATCAATGACAGCTCAGATAATTTCGAAAACCAGCCAGATTGGACCAGTAACAGATGAGTTATGGTCCTTGATTTAGTTGAAATTGCTATATTTTGCCTCGTTAATTCGATAGGGCCTTCATCTTTCATCTGATCTTTACCAAACTTTACCTGATTGTTTATATCAATGACAGCTCAGACAATTTTGAAAAACCAGCCAGATCGGACAAGTAACAGATGAGTTATGGCCCTTGATTTAGGTAAAAATGCTATACTTTGCCTCGTTAAGACGATAGGGCCTTCATTTTTCTTGCGATCTTTATGAAACTTTACTAGATTGTTAATATCAATGACAGCTCGGTCAAGTTCGAAAACCAGCCAGATCGGACCAGTAACAATGGAGTTATGGCCCTTGATTTAGTTAAAATCCTATATTTTGCCTCGTTTAGACGATAAGGCCTTCATCTTTCATCCGATCTTTAAGAAACTTTACCAGATTGTTAATATCAATGAAAGCTTGGACAAGTTCGAAAAACATCCAGATTGGACCATTTACATCAGAGTCATGGCCCTTGATTTTCTGAAATATGCTATATCTTGGCCTCATTAAGACGAAAGGGCCTTCATTTGGCCGGATTTCATTGAAACTTTGCAGGGATGATCAGTACCAAGCCTAGTTGTACATAGTCACCGTGTTCCAGTTGAATGATTTTGGCGGAGATTTAGCCCTTTAAAGGTTTTAATACACAAACTTTGTTCTGACTAGTTCTCTTGAACCCCTGGACGGATTAAACATAACTTTTGAGGGATGATCAATTCTATGTCTAGTTGTGCAAATCATCGCCGTGTTCCGGTTGAATGATTTTTGGCGGAGTTGTGGCCCTTTAAAGGTTTTAATACACAAATTTTGTTCTGATCTACTTCTCCTGAACCCCTCGCCAGATTTCAATGAAAATTTGCAGGGATGATCAGCACCAAGCCTAGTTGCGGTTTACAGATATTTGGCGGAGTTATGGCCCTTTAAAGGATTTTGATACCACAATTTTTTTCTGGGCTAGTTCTCCTGAACCCCTGTCTGGATACAGACGAAACTTGACAAGGATGATCAGTATCAAGCCTAGTTGTGCATATCTTCGCCATATTTCAGTTGAATGATTTTTGGCAGAGTTGTGACCCTTTAAATGTTTTAATACACAAACTTTGTCCAGATTAGTCTCTTCTGAACTCTTTGCCAGATTTCAGCGAATCTTGGCGTGGATGATCAGCACTTAGCCTAGTTGCACCTGTCATTGCCATGTTCTGGTTGAATGATTTTTGAAAGACTTATGGCCTCTTATACATAAACTTTATCTTGAGCCAGTAGAGCGTCCACAGGCCCTCTTGGGCCTCTTGTTTTTTAAACAAAAGCAAGGGCCATAACTCCGGCATGAATGGTCCGATCTGGCTGGTTTTCGAACTCGTCCAAGATTTCATTTCTTTTAACAATCTTTGCAAGTTTGGTAAATATCAAATTATAAAAGGTGCTAGAGTGTTCACAAGGCAGAAAATGGGATTTTTCAACAAAACAAGGGCCATAACTCTGGTGTTACTGACCCTTTATCAAATGGGCGTATAATGCCCCGTTAGGCGGCGCTCTCGTTATAAAATATTTGGTATAATCCAGCCGGGGATGGAATCTACTTAATTGTAATCTTCATCATTTGGCCTTAGCAAATTACCGGATACTCAGTTTGCTCAAAACAATAAGGCCCTATCAATCCTTGACTTCATAAACAGGTTTATCTCTTGATGAAAAGGTATATTTAACATCAGCATTAAACAAATTTACCACCCTTGGTTTAGCTGAATTTTTCATAGAAAGTTACTGTCATAAAAAAATAAATAGATTATTAGATAGATATTTAACTGCGTCATTAAAAATATATTAAAAAGGCTCAAATAGTTTTTTATGAAGTTTTGGCACTGTTTTACTTGGTATCGTCAGCGCCTTTTTTCTCTTTTGACAGGAGGGTCGTCTAGTTTGACCGGAGGGTCGTCTAGTTTGACCGGAGGCTCGTCTAGTTCATGTGATGATACGCTTTCCGTCGCCATCCATCCATTAATGTTTTGTCGTTTCTGACGCAATTTCATTTTACATTTGGTGTTGACCAAACTTTGTCAGTCTATATATACTGAAAGGAAAGAAACGCGACACCAGAATTGCCGCTATATATTGTATATATTGCACAATTAATTCCATATATATTCAAAGGAAATCACAAGATGATTTATAAAAAAAAAATTGCAGTCAGTTATAGAAAGGACACAACTGTGATGTTGTAGACGTTTTAATCAGAGTACACGTTGTAACAAGAAATTCATAAAAGTTGAAGTTCCTTTTTTCCTCTTTGAAACATTGAGCCAGTTCAGTACTGTATTTAACGAAAAGAGTTTGCAAAAATTTGCATCCTAAGTTTGCGCCAAATGCGTACTCTGTCAATAATGAAACTTTGCAGGAATACTACTTGCTGTGTTACGTGTTGTTTTAGTCTTTTTTCCGAAAGGAAATATCGGCATATTGTACATACAATGTATAGCGAAAATCCCCGTGTCGCATGTCTTTTTCGTTTCAGTATATGAAATGAAGGCTCAAACAATTTGAAAACCACCAATATTGGGTACTTACAGAGTTATGGCTCTGGGGGCAAATTAGGCCTGTCCCAGTGGTCACATGTTTTTCTTACAACTTGCGCAGGTAACAATTTGAAAAATATTTTGTGAAACCACAAGGCAAAGAATGAAGCGTAAGCTTACAATCTTCTGCCATGTTTGTTGATATGGTGAGACTGGGGTAAAATTTGGCGTCGCCTGTGAGTAACAATTTTACATAGAGTTATATAGGAAAATCTTTAAAATCTTCTGTGAAACTACAAGAGTTAGAGGCCAGATAATTTGCATGTAGCACATTCTTTGTTTGAATGGTGACCCTGGGTTAACAGTTTAGCCCTGCCTTACAGTTTTACATAGAGAAATATTGGACAATCTTTAAGAAAAATCTTCTCAGAACTTACCTGACCTTTCGTCTGTTACTGTTGCAAGTGTCTACAATGGACAAGGTCATCAGGTGAGCGATTCGGGTCCAAATTAGCCATCTGGTTTCACATTCGATTGACATAATTTATTCATCACTTATTGTGTCGCCTTTTTGAAGAAAAAAATGCGATACTTAGGATCACTTTGTCGTCCGTTCGTCAGTCGGTCCGTCCGCCCGTCACGAAAACTTAGCGTTGGCTATAACTTTCTCATTTCTTAACCGGGCGGTCCCGTGTATCGGTCTATCCTCCGAGCACGTTAAAGAACCATAGGAATCTATTCGATAATAAGAGTAGGGCAGGTTCCCGGATTCCTATGTATCCTTCCCCTCTCTCTGGGGCGGCTCTAAATAACCTATACTGTGTTGATGAGCCGTTAAACAACATTCAATTCAATTCTTTGCACCGTTAACGGTCAAACACATCTTATTGAAATGTATAGACTTTCATCCTATGCGTCAAAGGTACTACAATGTTAATACTATGAAAGAGTTATTTAATACTATAGATTTTAGTCTTGTTTTAGATTTCCTAAAAGAGATCAGACTATATAAATCACTATAATGTGTTCTTATATATATTTACTTATTTATATACCCGTTGACGGGCATTTGTTGATTTACATACATAGTTTATATTACACCTTATCATCCCTTATTTTTTAATAGATTTATCTTTATACATTTACATTAATTTTTAACTAATACTTCATTTCTTCATTTGTCATCAAGTTTTGCGCACAATGTGACCTATTTATGAGTCGACGTGCCGTAAAACACCATTCATTCATTCATTCATTCATTCATTCATTCATTCATTCATTCATTCATTCATTCATTTCTTGATATTTCTTCATCAAACTTTCAATATATACTCATGGCAGCATTGACATGACCATACTAAAATATAAAGGTCAAGGTCACACTGAAGGTCATTATATAAAACTTAACGTTAGCTATACGTTTGTCATTTCTTTATATTTATTCACCAAATTTTCAATATATAATCATCATGACAACATCGACATGACATACTAAAATATAAAGATCAAGGTCACACTGAAGGTCATATGAGTTAAATACTCCTTTTTTTTCTTCACAAAAACTTAAGGTTGGCTATAACTTTCTCATTTCTTGATATTTCTTCATCAGACTTTCAATATATGCTCATCATGACAACATCGACAGGACCATACTAAAACATAAAGGTCAAGGTCACACTGAAGGTCATTATATGGGTTAAATACTCATTTTTTCTTCAAGAAAACTTAGTCAGGCCAAGGTCATTTATCTGGGTCCAAAAAACCTTGTTATACTGACAGAGCGTTGACAGGCGACACACGTGTTCCGCGGAACAACCATCTATACTCAGTGGCAAAAGAAAGTGTACACTGAGTTTGTTTAGATTTAATTGTAAATAAAGGTTATTTAGAATTAAATTGACAAATTCCAAAATGAATATGCCCTGTTTGGTACCAAAGGGTTTATCATTCTATTGCCAATATTATGTTGTCATTTGTTTTTCAATAGGCTGAATTATTAAGGGACTTTTGCTTGATAAAGAGGATAGGGTGTAAAGTAAAATGTTCAAAGTGTACACTTTCTTTTGCAACTGAGTATAGTTATAGTGTTATAAGAGCTATCTTACCCAGTAGAGCACCTTCATGCTCTTGGGCCTCTTGTTTGTGTCATCGATGAGGCATGTCAGTACACAAGTTCACAATTGAAGTCTTATTGCTTAAAGGTGTATTTTAGGTAAACTATTAACA
This sequence comes from Cyrtodaria siliqua, assembly GCA_037043455.1. NCBI lineage: Eukaryota > Metazoa > Mollusca > Bivalvia > Adapedonta > Hiatellidae > Cyrtodaria > Cyrtodaria siliqua. The sequence goes on from JAWPHD010005935.1 coordinate 117,708, forward strand.
AAGTTATGGCCTTTGTTTCACAGGAAAGTGGTATGCTAGAGTACAGCAAACTTTAAATACAAGGATTTATTGACCATATCAAAACATTTGCAAAAAACAATCATTGTACAATACAGTTTAATGGCCCTTGTTTCTCATTTCCGCTTATTACATTTTGAGGGGGTTGAATTGATTGGAAAACAATTTCATATAAAGGTTTATACGGACGAATCCAAGGTTAAAAGTTCAAACGTATATTATACATTAAAATCTGACCCAGTTGTGGATTTTTTTTTTCGGGCAATACCTTTCAATGATGTCAGAAATACAATTTGATGAACAGGTTTCTAGTTAAATTCAGTAACGTCTATTATAAACTAGTACTGAAGAAATCTGATAAACTGGCTCGTTTTTGTCGATCGCGTTTACCGATCCGGTGTGTATGTGTGTCAGTTTGTCATTCGTTCGTTCGTTAGTCCGTCCGTCGTCCGTCTGTGTGCCCGACTTTCATTTATTTATAGCTTCTTCAATTCTATGTACATAATATAAGGAAAAATATCGAATGAGATTGACATTGAAATATTGAATGGGATTGACATTGGTGTTGATCAAATCACAATATAGTCCAATATGTAATTATCTGGACTTCTTAAAATGAGGGCTCGGTATGCAGGTCGTGCCTTCTAGTTTATTAAATCTATCGATTTGGTTGATTAACGTATAGTTATTATTACCCCATGTTGCTCGTGAGGTTGTATGCCCCTCCCACAGACTGGTGTGGGGGCATATAGCGTTAACCATTCTGTTTGTCTGTCCCGGGGCATATAGCGTTTACCATTCCGTTTATCTGTCCCGGGGCATATAGCGTTAACCATTCCGTTTGTCTTTCCCGGGGCATATAGCATTAACCATTCCGTTTGTCTGTCCCGGGGCATATAGCGTTAACCATTCCGTTTGTCTGTCCCGGGCATATAGCGTTATCCATTCCGTTTGTCTGTCCCGGGGCATATAGCGTTAACCATTCCGTGTGTCTGTCCCGGGGCATATATCGTTAACCATTCCGTTTGTCTGTCCGTGTTAACCATTCCGTTTCTCTGTCCCGGGGCATATAGCATTAACCATTCCGTTTGTCTGTCCCGGGGCATATAGCGTTAACTCCCGTTTGTCTGTCCCGGGGCATATAGCGTTAACCATTCCGTTTGTCTGTCCCGGGGCATATAACGGTAACCATTCCGTTTGTCTGTCCCGGGACATTTTGTAGCTGCTCCAAAAAAAAACCGATAAATTTGGATATTATAATCGATAAACTGCTTACTGGACATATCAAAAAGTGGTAATAGAAAGAGTGAACAATAAACAATAAACTAAGTGGATGTTTGATCGTGTTCGTCAGTCTGTGCGTAGATCGCGCCAAAGTTCGTCTGACAGTGACGCAAATACACCGGTCAAGCAACAAGGGGTAATGGCGGACAATGGCTCAGCGCTCGCTTCACCATCGAGTGTAAAGACTATTGATGACGTGTATACAATGTTAGAAAAGATGCAAATAGCCAACCAGGAGACACGATCGTACATGGAAGACAGGTTAGATAAGTTTGAAATTTGTGTCAAAGCATCTTTGAATCAATCGTTATCATCTTTCCGTTATGAAATCAACGGTGATTTCGAACGAGTAGACAATCAAATCAAAGAAATCAATCTCAAAATAAACTCGTTAGAGTCTGCCCATGTACCATCAAGCACGGGTCCAAAATCTGAATTCGATACAGAACGAAACTTATGTTTCAAAAACATTGTAGAGGAGGACGTAGGCGATAATACAGACAATGTGAGCTTGTTTGTTGACAATATATTGCGAGGGCTAGATGTCGGGGTCAAAGTTGTAGCGGTAAAACGCGTTGGCACAAAGAACCCCGTGGACGTTAACATAGCTCAGTCCCATACTAAGCAGTATTAAGCCTGGTACACACGGTAAGATTATCTCATAGGACAAATCTTATAAGACAAATCTGATACAATCTATCTTATGAGATTGCCTGTACACACGGTGAGATTAATTTTATGGGATTTTCTGGTGACCTTCAAATAAGTGCATACTGGATCTTTCCAGAATGTAAACGAATGAAAGCGCCTTGTCATACATCTTTCTTGTGGTAGTCTTTGTGCGTGACTGTCCACAAAACTTCCTCTTCCTCATAATATCCCAGCAATTCATTAATTTTATCATTCGTCCAGTTTCCTGCCATGTTGCTATGTATGAACTAAAATACCCGCCTGTACAAAACTACAATGCATGTAGCCCCTATGCTGCGAAATTTATGTCAAATCTGGAACGCAGTACAATTTGGCCACAGTGTCACCATGTGTGGTTGGATGGCGGTGCTTTTGATCTTGTCTTATGGAAATAGAGCATGTTCTATTTCTGGAAGACATCTTTCAGGTCATTAAATGTGTCTTAAGCCCCTGTACACACGATGCAATTTGTCTCACAAGACATATCTGATAAGATAAATCTTACCGTGTGTACCGGGCTTAACAGACCGGTTATCGTAACCTTGGAGTCCAAAGAGCAGACGCATGTCGTGCTTAAACGTAAACGTAACCTGAGGGAAATTGAACAGTTCAGCAGCATCTTCATTGAGAAGGATAAGACGAGGCACGAACGAATTATCGAGGCCAACATGCGAACAATTGTGAACAAAATTGAGGGACTTCGGGTACGTGGTGGACGCGTCATTACACAACAACAATAGGACAACAGCCAGTCGCGGCGGCTTGCGAACTTAACAATTGCCGCGTGGAATGTGAACGGATTCTATATAACAAATACAAATAATTCGAGTCGTATACTGAGAGAAAATATTATAGATTGTCTAAACTGTGATATAATTTCAATTTGTGAAACACACTTAAGAAACGATGAACAGTTAGCTGTTCCTGGGTATCAATGGATAGGTCATAATAGGACAAATTTATCACCAACGGCGGTGCGCGGTTCTGGGGGCGTCGGATTTTTAATAAAACTAAGTATTTTAACGCAATATGAATACGTAGTACTCGATTGTTCCACCGAGGACATATTATGGATTAAACTGACGGATAAAACCGATGACGAAATCGGTATATTTTTATGCTCGTGTTATCTATCTCCTTCCGGTTCGAGTCGTGGTGATGTATCACAAACATTCTATGATATGCTAGTATCACAAATCTATCAATATCAGGAGGACAAACCACTCATAATCCTTGGAGATCTGAATGGACGTATTGGAGATTTACAAGATTTTAATGAAAATATAGACTCCTTACCGAAACGATTGTCCATTGATAAAATACGTAATCCTTTCGGAGATCAATTGATTCAGTTTTTAAAAGACACAAGGACATGTGTACTTAACGGGAGAGGAGATCAAAGTGACATTATTTCACGTGTGTTTCCCCTAAAGGCAAGTCGGTTGTAGACTATATCATTACACCTCACTCACAGTTACAATATGTCACCAATTTTCGCGTGCGGCTCGTGGCAAACATATTGCAGAGGTTTAACATAATGCCCGACCGTGCTACGATACCAGATCACTCCGTTTTACAATGTACTGTTAATCTTTCACTATATGAAAGTAGCGTGGAAATTACGGATAATATGAACGATGATGGTGAATTAAACAGAGGTAATGAAAATGTGTTTCGAAAATATGATGTAAAAAATATACCTAATGGAATGTTTGACAGTGAAGTGTGTCGGGATCAAATTAACGCGCTTATTACGAGGCTTGAGATTAGTGATACAAATCAATGCGAAATAGACGCTCTGTATAGTGATTTCATGCAAATTGTTCACTCCGAAATGGACAGTAAACTAAAACATAAAGATATAAGACCCATTGCAAATAAACGCAAAAAGCATTTTTCAAAGCCGTGGTGGAATGATTTGTTAAAAGAATTGTGGAATAAAACGCGGAAAACCGAGACTGCATTTCTTAAGTGTCAAGGCCCAAATAACGTAAAATCAGCGTTGCGCCACGAATACAAACGGAATGGTTAACGCTATATGCACCGGGACAGACCAACGGAATGGTTCACGCTATATGCCCCGGGACAGACAAACGGAATGGTTAACGCTATATGCCCCGGGACAGACCAACGGAATGGTTAACGCGGACAGACAAACGGAATGAATAACGCGGACAGACAAACAGAATGGTTAACGCTATATGCCCCGGGACAGACAAAGGGGATGGTTAACGCTATATGCCCCGGGACAGACAAACGGAATGGTTAACGCTATATGCCCCGGGACAGACAAACGGAATGGTTAACGCTCTCCGTTTGTCTGTCCCGGGGCATATATCGTTAACCATTCCGTTTGTCTGTCCGCGTTAACCATTCCGTTTGTCTGTCCCGGGGCATATAGCGGTAACCATTCCGTTTGTCTGTCCCGGGGCATATAGCGTTAACCATTCCGTTTGTCTGTCCGCGTTAACCATTCCGTTTGTCTGTCCCGGGGCATATAGCATTAACCATTCCGTTTGTCTGTCCCGGGGCATATAGCATTAACCATTCCGTTTGTCTGTCCCGGGGCATATAGCGTTAACCATTCCGTTTGTCTGTCCCGAAAAGTTGTGTATCATCCTCCCACAGTTTTCAACTGATGTCAATATGTGCATGTCAATACGGCGTTAAAATCATCCTTTTGTTACCGGAGTTACGGCCCTTTTTTTCAAATGTTACGTTTTATGAGGATTGTTTTTAGTGGAGCATCCGTGACCCATGGACACATTGCTAGTTTAAACTATACTGAACCAATACCTTTAATATCTCAATATTAACAATCAATAAATCAATAAATATCACATATCACATATCTTGTCAATAACGACTGTAAATTAAAAAAAATCATTCCAATCACCTGTCTCCAACGGTACCAGTCGGCATACAATAAGTTCATACATTAAAGGTATTGTCTACTGGTGCGTTAGGTGTTTGGTTTAGTATATGTCACGCCCTGTACATAAACAATAGGACAATATATATGCAGAAACAGTGTGGCAAATGTATGGTTCGGATCTTTTTTACATAAAAAATAATAAAATATATAGCCACTTTAGTCGGTACTTTTATATTGTGTAAAAACTCAAACCTTTTTTGTCCTAAATAAAAAACATCAAAAGACAACATTTTTGCGAAATGCTTAATTATTTATGTAACTTCATTGATCCAGAAAACTGCAAATTACAAGGGTCTCCCATGATCATAAATAACTGTCAGGATGTCAAAGAATCACAACCCAAGGTAAAAACAACTGTTAAAATGTAATTGAATGTGGCAATAGTTTCATAGCGTAAAACGTGTAACATGGAGATATATCATGACCAATAAAGTGTATTCTTTGTCCTCAATCTCAGTGGGTGGTCGGGAATTACAGTTCTAGGTATGAAACCACCAATTACTTTCTCCATTGACCCCACTGTTAAAATGTCACATTATTGATTTGCTGCAAATTTTCGTAAAAAAAATAGCTTTCCACTTGAAAAATCACCAGAAAAGGTAGGGTCACAAGACGTGTAAGAAAGTTCTTGTTTGTTTACTACACATGTCAAGGTTCTTGTTTGACTAAACAGGTCAAGGGTACAGCTGTTTTGATTGAAAGTTGCACATAACGTGTACACTCCTTACACAAAGACAACTAAATCGAATAGAAATGGACTATTTTCTCCCCACCCACTACCCACCACTTATTTGTTTAACAAAACAGTAGCAATTACTGTTTATAATAGGACTTGCATTCGACTACACCTCGGCGGCTTACGGGAATTGGTGTTGGTAAACCTCTGTTATTCTGTCTTTTTATTACATTCTTTCTTTCTTCCGCTACTACATACAATCAATTGTGATAATTACGCCACCCTAGTTTTCGAGGAAGGGTACGACTTTTACCATACCATCTGGAGTGCGTGGTCCAGTGGTAGAGCGCCGAACTCAGAATCGAGAGGTCGTGGGTTCGATCCTCGCCGCGGCCACGTTATTTATCCTTGAGCAAGATAATTAATCCACATTGCTTTGTACTGGTTCTACCCAGGAAGCCATCGAGAATGATTAATCTAAGTTGCAATAACTTGTTTCGCAATCGATGTAAAATACATATGTTTAAACTAAACCATATCATCTCTTATTTGTAAGTTTTAACAATATATTTTTACATTAGTTTTTAATAACTTACGATTTAATTTGTCCATCCTTCATCAGTTCAACACTAATTCATTCGTTCGTTCGTTCGTTCATTCATTTATTTATTCATTCGTTCATTCATTTATTCATTCATTCAATCTTTAACGTGTACATGATATGGCTCTCCCTGCACACGGGACCGACGGCTTTACATCCCCCCGAAGGGCGGCATGGTTTCACAGTACCTTGCCCGAATAAATTACTGAGGGAGTGCGTTTGAAAAACCCGGAACGTAACCCCAACTGGAATCGAACCCGGGACTTCTGGATTGAGGGGAGAGTATGTGATAACCACTCGGCCACCGTATAATGTGTGTGTGACTCAGGATTAGTAATGTCGCTGTGGTACATTTGTTTGGATGGTGTTAATTTTTAGCACATGCTAGACCACATATGACTGTTGATTATTTTGTGGTAGAGGCAGACGATCCCATTTTTCCTGGGTAGAACCACTACAGTCCCGTCAGCCGTAAGAATCGACGCTTTCTGACTTGACAATAAATACTGAAAAGGTGATCCCTCGGAAGCAACAAACACAAACAAGAATAAAAGTAGCAGACTCGGTATTATTGAGTCTGTTCATGAGAGGTAATGTAAAGTGCAACACCTCTCACGCCTTATAGCACTGTCTTACGCGATATTCTACTTTACAGAGAAAAAGATTGGGCTTGATGATCCCAAAGGACCAGTAAGTAATAACACTACTGATCTGTAGTCGGGCAACTTTTTACGGCCGCCACACAGCACTAAAAGGACGCTAGTGTGAATGTCATTAAGCTCCCAGTGGCATGTGAACCAGAAGCGGTGAGAGGCGAGAAAGTTTCAGATGCAGCGTCTTTACTATCGGAGAATCTAGACGAGCTCATACCAAATTGGAATGTTATTAGCTATTACCTAATGGTATATACTTGTGTAAGTTTTTGTTTGTTTGAATGGTGTTTTACGTCATTTTAGCACATGTTAGGCCATATATGACGGTCGATTTTTTATGGTAGAGGTGGACCACCCCTTTTTCCTGGGTAGAACCAGTACTATAAATCTCCCGCCATCCGTAAGAATTGACACTTTCTCACTTGACAAGTCAAGCCGCCAGTGTGATTCGAACCCGCAGCGGTGAGAGGCAAACATGTTTTAGACGCAGTTTTTTGCGTAAGCCAATCACTGTTATACACGTATACATGTACATAGCAACTAACTGTGCATTCATTACCAGAAAAAAACATGGCCATTGTTACCCCAGCTCCATGGAAAAGACATAAGAAGTAGAATACATGTGTTTGCACAATTAGAGTATGTATATACTAAACCAAATTGCTAAGTATCAACCTAAGAATATGTCAATAATATTCTCATTGTTTTGTGTATTTTGTGCTTGATTAGAGATACGGTTAAACTGCAAAATAATGAGTGTAAATCGTCTACTCTGATTGCATGAACATATTTTAAAACTTTTAAGTCAATGTGTTTTCTTAGAAATAAGTTATAACACTTATACAACTGGGTATATAGGATTTTATTAAGTACTTCGAATTAGTGAAGCTTTCGATGTTCCTAATTCTAAAATATGCCAGTTAAAATTATTTTGACATCATGTTTTACTAGCATTACCACTACAAATGCGTTTGCAAAAGAAATATTTAATGTTAACGCTGAATTACAGTTACTTGAATTTCAAACAATATTCAATTTAAAGGGAGGTAATTTAAGATTATCCATATTTCATTTTTTATAGGCGGAGAATCTGCGATAAAGGGGTCCAGTTTTTATGTTTTTTTCTATTATTTTATACCACTTTTAAGAATTTTATATCTTTAAGCGATCTTTGACTCATGTTATGTGTTTTATCAGCACATTTCATGTTTTCATATAACGGGAGGGTAACGCTCAAAAGATGTAACAATTTAAACAAATTGTTTTTTTTCTTTCAAACTATGGGTCAAAACAAAATACTTTTAATTGTTTGGCTATATATTGGAAAACTAATGAGTGATGGAAAAAACTGTCAAAATGGTAATAAATAAAGAACGTATGGAAACTATAAGGTTATCGACGCATTCTTCCTAAATTTAGAAGCTGCAATCTGCCCTAAGCAATATAAACAGGAAGATATTCTCGACCGAAAACACCTGTTAGTGAACGACTTTGTAAATGTTGTACCAAGTCAACTACAATGGATGAAACTAATTTTTTAGTCGACTATGATTTTCACTCAGATCTGAGATATCTTTTTAATACTGCAAGCCAGTTAGATTGAAAAATTAACTTTTCTGATGAACTGTGATTCTTTACAGTATAAGTTAGCAAACCTACTTCTTAAAATGTATAAAAGGCGAGTTTTAGCTCTATGAACTAATAATATTTTAACTGAATTACAGTTTACTCATTATATATATAAATACACGAAATACACACATATACTCTTTTAAATTCACTGCTTATATATGTGTGAATATATGCGTGGATGAATATGCATATAGGGAGAGATACGTTTATATAATTTTAACATTTATACATATGTTTTTGTGCAGTCACGGTTAATCAGGCTGTCCAGATTTTTTTTACCGGATATTTTAAGTTAGTACCGTATCAGTGTTTTACACATTTTAAGTCATTGTTTTATTTACTATAATATATATTACATGTACGTATTATACTAGTATATATATTCAATGTAAATACTCATTTATCCAGAGACAGTGCATATAATCAGTTGTATTATATATTAACTCTGATTGAACAAAACTATTCAGTTGTACATTTGATGATGGAATGTTTATAATGTATACATTTATAGTGTACATATATAATGAGATTATTGATTTGAAATATATGTGTTTTAGGTGCCGTTATTACGGCCGGGTATAAAAGTTTGTTTGTGTAATATTTGTATATGTTTGTTACTTTTATATGACACTATAATAAACTATTAAAGTCTAAAAGTCTATGCCTACATTCCCTTATTCGCTTAAAAAACGGACATATGTATAAATAATGTGGAAACATTTTAACTGGCATATATTATAGCACATATTTAAGTGACCAACTTGTCTTTCCTTTTCAACTTTTATATATATATTATCTCCCTTGCAGATATTATACTTATCAGTGATTAAAAAACGCGTAAAGTATTTTTTTGATACAGAGACTCTGTATTAATTATCAAACAAAGCCTTGCAAAATGGAATTGAAGTTCGATCACCAAGAGAAGTGATCGACCATCAAGAGAAGCGATCGATCATCAAGAGAAGTGATCGATCATCAAGAGAAGTGATTGAGCAGGACACTATTGAGATTTGTTGAGCGGCGATAATGCATATGAAATATTGAATATTATAAAATGAAAGAAAACAAACTCTTAACACATTTACTATTTGAGCTGAAACAAACAGGATGTACTTTAACTATTCATTTACTTGAGAAGATGTGACAGCTACCCAAAGACACTTTATTCCTCTGATACACGTCAGCCGACCGATTATCTATACTGAGCCAGCTATAACCCAACCTGGTGTATGTACATAACACTTACATCATATACTATTGTTTTACTATACTAGTATTTTTTTTTAAGGACCTATCTCGAGCCTATTGTATTTGGGCTGGTTGGGGTGGGTGGGTGGGTGGGTGTGGATGGAGAGAGAGAGAGAGAGTATGTATAGATAACTGTAAATCACTGTTAGGCATAGATTTGCATGAGAAAATGGTGTTATTCAATTGTGTATAAGATGATGAGGCCAGCCTAATACAGTTTTTGTCTGAAGTTAACATATTAAAACAGAAAAGTAGGTTTTTCAATAATTTTCTTTATGTTCTTTTTTTGTCTAAAAGCAATAAAGAATTATCAGAAAATGTTGTATTTAGTACAGCTGAATTATTAACTGATATTTTCTTTATTTAAAGCAAAGTACGAAGTATTGTATAACTACATGTATACCATAGATAATATTCATTGCTGCAATGGTATATAAAGAAAAGCTATCATCGGGCCTCAATTTATATACATGAGCAAATCGGTCATGTAACATGTAAGCAGTAAAAATGCAAGCTTTCCATGCTTTTTTCAATGACAGGTAGCGTTGGGAAATGGGTCAATAAGTCGAAATTTACCAAAAGGACAAAACTGTATCGTTTTTTCCCCCAGGAAAAGTACTTACCAGCAGCGAGTCCGTGCACAACGTGGTTTTCACTCTTTAGCCGCAGTCGTTTTTCACGGATCGATGGTTTTGATTTTAAAGCGTGAAATTGGAAGATCTTATGCCCAGAAATGTAGCAGATCTTGAAAAGACATGGAAAGCTTGCTTATTTTCTGCTTACATGCTACATGACCGCTTCGCTCAGGTACATGTTTTAAGGCCCGAGTAGAGTTTTGTCTTTGAATAGTATCAGTATATTGGGCAGTATCTGGGGTATAGCAGTATATACTACTTTGATGAAGAAAAAAACAATTTAACAAGTTAGCTGTATTAAATAAAAAACCTTTTCGATAATACATTGTTTTTAGAACAAAATCTATCTATCTCTATCTTCCTTTAATGCCAAACCCCTGCTGGGGACCTAGGCATGCGTCGTCATACCGACAAAGACTGTTAGTATTTTTAAAAATATATATAAAAGAAATTTAAGAAAAACATTGAAGTTTTTGGATGTTAGGTTTAAAAATAAAAACAAACATTGAATTTATGGTGAGATATGTTCAATTCTGCTGACTGCAGAATTGAACTGTTCTATATTGGGTAATATAGGGATGTCAGGAGCTAATGAATTCCAGTGGAAGACTGTTCTTGGGAAAAAGGAGAATTTGTAGTAGTCAGCGGTTGCGTCAATTAATTTGAAAGCAAGTGAGTGTGAATGTCGGGATTGTCTGTTCGTCAGTGTCATGTAGTCTTCTAGAGGGATAGCTACCAGGTCATTTGTGATCTTGTAACATAGTGAGAGTCGACTGTCGATACGTCTTTGGTCTAGTCTTCTCCACTGTAGGGACTGGAGCATCTCAGTGACACTACTGGTCCGTCCGTAGTCGTGTTTTGCCCAGCGTGCTGCCCGGCGCTGTACGGCCTCGATCTGGTTTATGGCAGTCTCAGTATGAGGTGACCAGATACTTGAGCAGTACTCCAGCTGAGGGCGGACAAGAGTTTTATAGGCCATGGACTTTAGATCTTCAGAATGTACCTTGATGTTTCTCCTTAAGAACCCTAATGTTTGATTTGCTTTTTTGGTGATTTTGTTGATGTGTGTGTTCCATTGTAAGTCCTCTGCAATAGTGAGGCCTAAATATTTTGCAGAGGAGGTAGACTCAAGTTTGGTGTTATGTAAGTAATAGGTTGTGTCGATGTGTTTCTTTAACCTTGTGATGTGTATCACTTGACATTTTGACGGGTTAAACTCCATGTCCCACTGTTTTTCCCACTGTTCAAGAGTGCATAAGTCTGTCTGTAGTGTTTGTGATTGTTTTTCTTGAGTGATTGCAAGGTATATGGCAGTGTCATCCGCAAATAACCGGACCCGAGAGTTTATCTGGGAGGGAAGATCATTTATGTATGCAAGAAACAGTAGGGGGCCTAGTACGGATCCTTGGGGCACTCCAGATGAGACAGATATGCTTGATGACTGGGATCCGTTAACAACTACACACTGTGTGCGGTTGTTGAGAAATGACCTGATCCACGTTAGGGTGGTCCCTCTTATTCCATATTGGGACAGTTTGAGAAGCAGTTTCTCATGGTTGACTTTATCAAATGCTTTGCTGAAGTCAAGTAGTATAAGGTCTACTTGCTTCTTGGAGGTCACTGATTTGTACAGTTCATCCACAAGCATTGTTAGCTGCGTTTCACAAGACCTTTTTTCTCTAAAGCCATGTTGGAGATCATAGAAGATTCCAGTATTAGTGAAATGTTTTGTAATGGAGGAGGCGATAACATGTTCAAGGGTTTTACATAGAATACAGGTAAGGGATATTGGACGGTAGTTTGCAGCATTGGACTTATCGCCTTTTTTATATGCCGGGGCTACATTGGCAGTTTTCCATATTAAGGGTAATTCTCCAGTTTTAACAGATTTCTGGAAAATCTTCTGTATGATTGGAGAAATCTCTTTGGCGAGATTTTTCAGTAAGATCGGTCTTATTTGGTCTGGGCCTGCAGCTTTATGAGGGTTTAGGTTTATTAACAATTTTTCTATACCCTTTGTTGCTATCTCTATGTCAGGCATTTTATTTTGTGCCTTACATTCCTGAGGGGAGTTGAGACCTTGATCGCTTAGATTCTGGAGCTTCATATTACAGAGAGATTTCAGGGACAGTGGTGACCTTTGGCTAAATACTGACTGAAACTGTTCATTCAGTATTGTCGCCTTCTTAGTATCATCGGGGTAGCAGATGTTGTCCTTTTTTAGAGGAGCTACACTGGCAGAGTCTTGTTTTGAATGTTTAAGTAATGTATACAGTTGTTTAGTGTTAGGTTTATTAGGTATAGTGGAATTTTGTGGACTGTTTTCTTGATTTTGGTTTACATTAAGTATGTCTTCTAGATATTTTTGGTAAGCTTGTTTAGTTTGTATGCGTGTGATGTGTTTTGTTTTTAAATAGTTTTCCCTGTCCTTGGATTTCTTTGTTTTGGCCTGTTTTTTGTACTGTCTATCTCTCTTTCTGTACAACCTAGTGAGTGTTGAGTTAATCCAAGGAAATTTATCTTTAGTTCTTGCAGTTTTTGTTGGGACATATTTACTGCAAGCTGCTTGTAATGCATCAGTGAAGTGGCTCCATAGGTCTTCAACAGTGTGCGTGTTGTATGCATTGGATTTTAACCTGTCCTGATGATATTGTTGCATCAGTACTTTGATCCGTTCCCAGTCAGCTTTTTTATACAAAGAAATTGTCCTGGGCTTTTGTTTATTTATCCTTGGGGCCACGTTTATGTGTATCTGTACTGTGTCATGATCGCTGAGGCCTGGTATGACATTTGATCTGTTGACAAGTGTAGGATTATTTGTGAGGAAGAGATCTAATACATGTTTGTCTCTTGTGGGTGCGGTAACCATTTGTTGTAGACTGTGGTCATTTATCATATTGATGAAACGTCTATAGTATGTAGGATGTTTACAATCTGAGCTGGGGCTCAGCTGGTCCCAGTCCATTTTGGGAAGGTTAAAATCACCCCCGACCCAAATGCTAGGATTTGACTTTGTGACCAGTTGCAGTGACCTATTGAATTCTTGCAGACTATGTTCATCATGTTCGTGTGGCTTGTAGTAAGAACCTATAATAAGGGGTTTCTGACCAGCAAGTTCAATTTTGACCCAGATATTTTCGCAGTCAGTTTCATAATCTTTGACCTGTTGGGCGATTATTGTGTCGCGGACAGCAATGAATACACCCCCACCCGTTTGTCCTATCCTGTCTCTCCTGAAGGGTGTATAGCCCATGTCAGGATCAAATATTTCATTGTCATAGTGTTTGGGTTTGAGCCAGGATTCTGTGCCAATGATTATATCTGCTTTAGTTGAGTGTAAGAGATTTTCATATTCATGTTTTTTGTCTACTATTGACCTACAATTGATTACTATTACTTTAACAGATCTTTTAATTTTATTTTTCTTAGTCTGAGGTTTGATTTTAGTTTGATTTCTTTTGGGTTTTGGTGTGGAAGTGTAATTTGGTATATTTATATTATCAAGTTGAGTTTCATTCAAAATATCAAACTGATTTTCAGATTCATATGAGTCCAGGCTTCTCGTTTGATTGGTGGTGATATTTATGTTTTCACAAGCTAAACATTTCCATACGCCTACCTTGCTGGAGTCCTGTCCCATTCGGTCATACATACTATTTGTAATGTTTTGGCAGTCAGCGTGATACCATGTATAACATCCATCACATTCTACACCCTTACATGTCCAGGTTACAGGCTGGAAACAGCTCCCACAAGGAAAGACTGTTGAGGAGTCTCCAATAACTTCCTCCACCTGATTTGGCCCCGGGTTGGATTCAATATCCACAGACAAAGTTAGCAATAATGCTGCCAGGAAAAGCAAATTTTGGTTGGTACTTTTACCTTTGTCTTTCCGTCCAGGTCTGTACCATAGTGTGAACTTCACTATTGAAGTAATGGCCAGTTTACAGTCTGGTTTTCCTTCCTTCTCTGTGAAGAGTCGGACATATTTCTGGTGATTGGGGAACCTGTTGGCAAGATGTATGCAGCCGGAAACAACAACACACATTAGTATAGTAAGTTGGAACATTGTTTTGTTTCATAGACGCTTTTACTATACCTGTAATGTTGTAATACACATTTATTTTGTGATAGTTGTTTCAAAATAAATCAACTTCCGGTTTGGAAGCGTACGTGACCTTGACTCTGAAACAGCTGATTTTGGAGTAACTATAAACTCGTGAAAATTTACTCTAGTCCGATTTACTAGTGATATTTTTAAGAAAAGCAGGTAGCTTTAACCTTTAAAATGAGTTTAGAACCCTCTCACCATATTTTCTTTTGTTGTAAACCTGAAAAATTTAAGATTTAATAATAAAACAAACCATAATAAAACAAACCATAACTAAAGAAAACCCTGCGTATATGTTTTAATATGTTGGCTTTATACACAAGCTCTATTAGGGCCTCATCATCAATAAGACATTTAATGCCCTATCAATGAGAAAAAATAGCAACAGTACAGTAGGAACGCCACGGACCTATAACGTATCAGTTCTGTTCGCATTTTAACTCCGCGAACATGGACTATTTCTTTGTATTTTACGGACTATTTTATGAATTTTCCTTTAAAACAGACGCCATTTTTTTACACCCGAAATTGGGCGCGCTACGTCGGCGAGCACTACGGGTACCTATGGAGTCTTACAACACGCGTACAGTGTTTTATACCGCAGATTATGTAAAAACTAATACCTTACCGGACGAAATAACGTTCCATTATGTGTAAACACGATGCAGTGTTGGTGACTGACAGGTCACCGTGACATAACTTGACACGTGAAATTGACATGTTGTTGCAAGTTGGATTTGGGAGTATTGTCTGCTGCTGAGGTCCATGATCAAGGTATTTGTTTTGTCATTAAAATGTGTTTGTTAATAAATAGTACACACACCCCTTTTTTTTGTTAGTAGAAATGCACATTCGTGAATACATTACCCGATACAACTACCATTGAAACAATGTAATCTGCCATAGACATTTGACTGAAATCGGTCAGATTCATATTTATGTACAGAAGTTTTGAGGCAAGGAAGTGATTTTGAATTTACATTTATTTACATTCTGTTGCGAAAAAAACAACGCAATTTTGAGAAAGTACATTTCACTTAAAAGCCTTTAAGGCGGTGTAGCTACTACGCTTGCCTCCAGTGTGTCTCAAAAGAAATGACTATTCCATGGGCTGGAAATATGCTGTGAAAGTGGAACAATGTTTTTAATGGATCTCCAGTTGGGCTACATTATATTTTACATGTAGAATGAATGATGAGAGATGTTTTTATTACATTAACCGTGTTATTGAGCACAAGTAGTATTCATGCTTTATTCAATTTAGTTATTTTATCTTTTCTTTTTTAAATATGTTACATTATGCATAACAAAGGATAAACTATGTCTGTTTGATCATTGACATTGGATTGATGTTGTTTTCAGAGAGGTCCATAATGTGAATCGTGCCCTTGGGCAGCTCTGAGTGAATTGATACTGACGACTTCAGAATGTCAAGCCGTATTAAATGCCATTGGATCATATGGAGGTAAGAGCCTTTTTAAAAATTGTTTGCACTTGTGTAGTTCTTTAAATGCTGGTGCTGTTCAAAGTTAGAGTAAAAAAAAATTTCAGTGATAGTGCAGCGTGATTGTCATATGAGCTCGTGTAAACTACATGTACTGGATACATGCGAAAACAAGTTGTGTTAAAGGGACACTAGGCAGTCTTTATTTGTTTAAAACTTCTGGAGTTCGGTTATTTTTTCTGCATAGTTTGCATTTGTGCATCATTAATATTATTTATTAGAATAGTTCAGAAGAAATTGTTTTACACATTACTTACTGTTGATAATAGTGCACCTATAATAATTTATTTAACTTTTAATGCAAGCAGGTTTAAATTTAACATGTTACCAGGTTAACAAATGGAGATGCTAATGTTAAAGCTTGATAAATACTTCAAGATTGCCGTTTGTCCCTTTAACATCATCCAATTGGTCTATGTGATGGGTCCTCAATTTATTAAAGGGACTCAGAGCAAATTTCCAATCTTGTGTCTGTTTTACACATTTTCACATCAGAACAGACCACACATCTACAAAAGTGTCTTCTCAACTGCCCTATTTAATCATGTTTTATTTCTAAAACTAGCGGCATCACCAGGTTTTGAGAGAGAAAATAAATAGGTGTATAGTAATGTTTTCTCCCCATGTAAAATGACCTTACTAAGTCATTAAAGTAAAATATCCTATGAACAAAACATGTAAAATTTAAAAAATTTAGATTTTTGGCTAGACTTGTATTTTATTCCCCTTCTAGTAAAAATGGCTTATAATACATTGCACCCTCTGTCTATCCTTATAATAGATTCTTGCTGTACTGTTGGGTGAAACATACATTAAAATGGTTCTATAATCATGTCAGTTCAATCATATACTCGTATGATTCACAATATAATATGTATTGACCCTTTACTTGATGTGCCATTTACTCAGTTTTGGTCAAGGGACGTTTATAGCATATCGGCTTTGAATCCAGTGAACACGGATTCAATTCTTACTGGCGCCACTGGGTTACTTCGATGTGTCCTGCTAGCCTCGTTCGTCTGATGGGAACGTAAACCGGGTGGTCCTGTGTATCGGAGTCTGTCCTCCCTCCAAGCACGTTAAAGAACCATAGGTATCTAATCGGTAGTAAGCGTAGGGCAGGGTTCCTGGATGCCTATGTATCTTTCCTCCTCTCTTTCGGGCGGTTCGAAATAACCTAAACAACGTGTTGATGAGGCGTTAAACAATAATTAAATTTTAAACTGTCCCATTCCCCTAAACATGCCCTAGATCCCTCTCGCAACACCTGATTCAAATTGAATACTCTGCTCGACTTATATTAACTTTTTATTCTGTCTTTCTTTTCTTTCAGTCTGCACGTCATGTGGAAGAAGACTCCATGTACACCACTGGCCAGAGTCAATGCTGAAGTTTATGTTCGCTCAATTATTTGCTTAATAAAGTATACATATGAACTAAAATATTGTCTTTATAATTATGTCTCCCACCACAAAGTGGTAGGTGAGACAGATTAGATTTGGCCTTTCCGTTCGTCTGTCACAAATCTTGTCTGCGCTACTTGTTGGATTTTGACGAAACTTTGTACAAACTCTTTATTACTTACTCTGAAGCTAATTTCATAAAGCTTCATACTTTGAATGCCTTTGGTGAAATGATAATCCCTGTTTATTTTGAAGTCAGTAGTTGAAAGGTTCGTTACCATGACCGGAAAATGAAAAGTATTGCCCACACAGTTTTTCCTATTACCTAAAGCAAATTTCATGAAACTTCATTGCTGGACAGTGGAAAGAGGATGATCGTTTGATTTTTAGGTAAAAGGTCAAGTTCCCTGCAGACATCCACTATGCAAGGATAAGCATATGTTACAACACACATGTTATAATATTAATGGTATAATATATGAATATTTTCTTGCACAATGTTGAATCCAGTAAAACAAGTGGTTTTGTTCACCGATACTGTCGCCTGTGAACCAAACCACTTGTTGTTAAATTACAGGATTCAACAGTGTGTAAGACATATTCCGATCATCCGTTTTTTTTTTTAAATCATAAATTAAAAAATATATATATTAAAACAAACAAAACATGCTATTTGATGAAAACAGACGTATTCAAATTTTCAAAATAGCAATATTCGCAGATTTTAGTAGATTTCAACTGCTAAAAACAAACATGTATTTTTTTTCCAGGAAATAATACTTCTATGAATATAGTATATATGTTCAGGGAAATGTTTAATATGTCTGTTTTCAAATACTACAAATCGTAACGCACCGCACATGTATATTCAGTATTTACTTTCAATAAAGTAGTGAGTATGACTGCGTTCTGGGACCATATAAATATAAAAGAATAATATATATAAATATATATATATATAACTGTATATGCCCTATAAACATAAACGACCCGCACCTTTTGGATTCACGCGTACAGTGTTTCACAACACCACAAATCTGGCAAGTGCTCCATTGACACAATGTCATGTCCACGTTTATGTTATGAAATCTTCGAATCTACACGTAATCATGTTTATTACCGACAGTAGCATGTATGTTACTCGTCAGTCATTTATTTACTTGGTTAAAGGGACACATGCCAATCTTGCTTTCTTTAAAACTCGAGTCGCCCCCTCAGTTTTAAACGAACAGTTAAAAAGAATATACTTCTTTCTGCCTGCTAAACTTATACTAGTTTATCGCTTTTTCTGATTTCGAAAATTAACTCTGCAACGTATGTTGCCGCCATCATGATTTCATTTTCCGATATACCGTTGCAACATTGTTTGTTAAAATAAATTGGCCACTCTGACATAAACCCAAAGCATGTATAGATAAAAAAATTAATGTAAAATACATTAACACATACATTTTAAATATATGTGTTTACATAACGAAATTATTTAATTGTTTCTGTAGCCGGTCGTCTTTCCTTAATGAATATGAATGTTGCCGTCTTTGGGTCGGACGGTCCTGTTACTTAATTAGTACTTGTCTCCGTTTATTGAAATTCTACATATATACAGAGGAGTGATGTATCTATATGATTTAGTTATGCTCGCTTCTAAAATGACGAAATAAATCGATTTGAATAAAAGGCGCATTCTCAGCAATACACAACGTATTGTGTGTACGGGTTGCAACTGGGGGGGGGGGGGGGGGGGGGGGGGCCCACGGGGTTGGAGGGATACTACCGTAATGTTGCTCTCATAAATACTGTGAACATACTACATCAATAATATAACAACTACTGAACAATGCTGAAATCGATTTATCTTTATAAATGAATTCATAATTCCACAATTGTATTCCGTGCGAACATCGATTTGGAACGTCGATTCGGCGTATTTAAACGATTACGGTGTACTTCGTTAATTTTCGGGGGAAACAAGTACTTGCCTCCGATTTTTTTTATATTTTACATATCTACAGAGGAAAGATGTATTTACGCGTACATGCTTTTGTTTTTCTCTCTCGCTTCTAAAATGATGAAATAAATCGAATTTGATTAAAACTGCGCATTCGCAGCTATATACAACTTAATCAATACGGTATGGAGGGTGGTGGGGTTGGAATGAGGGGCGGGGTTGCAGGGATACTACCGTAATGGTGTCCTTGAGAAAAACGGTGAACATTCTACTCTAATAATTTATTAAATACAGAACAATTTTGAAATCAATATATCTCTTAAAAAGGATTTCACAAGTTCATGGTTTTATATCCCGCGTGTAAATTAACTTCGAAAGGCGAGTGTTCATATTTTAGCGAACACGGTGTACTTTGTTAATTTTGGGGAAAAAAAAGTACTTTTTTCTGATCGACTTTAAATTTTGGGTTTTAATAGTAGACATGTCAATGAACACTTTCATGAAAAAAAATTCATTCTCGTTGTTAAAACATTTTTTTTTTGCATTTTTTTCGGATTCAGAAAATTAGCACTGCAACATATATTTTCACTATCCTCATTTCCTTTCCCGACGTACCGTTACCATTTGGTTTGTTAAAACCTATTCTGAGCACTCCGGCATAAACCAAAAGGATGTATAGATCAGAAATTTAATCTGGAATGCATGGATACATACATCTGAAATATATGTATTGAAATAATGGAATTATTTCATTTCTTGTGTACCCGGTCGCGTCTGTAAATGTATATGCATCATGCCGTCTTTGCGTCCGTGGGTCATGTTAGTTAATTTTGGGAAAAAAAAAGTACTTGTCTCTGATTTCATTAAAAATTTGCATATGGACAGAGGAAAGATTTATCTACGCGTACATGCATTTGTTTTTATTCTCGCTTCTAAAATGACAAAATAAATCGATTTTGATTTAAAAGCGCATTTTTGGCAATTTAAACCTTAAAACAACCTAAATTCATCCCTTTGAAAAATACCTTTAACTATTAATGGGAATTACACGAAGTGTACACCAATTATGTTCGACCAATGTAGTTTGTGAATATTATTACTTTAACAACGATCTGTGATTGTGTTTTGTTATAATCACAGTTTATAAATAAGAGGTGAAGAAATCTGACCAGTGACAATTTTCCCGATAATGTCATTTTGTTATCGATTTTATCACGTGACCTTGTTTGATAAATATCCCTACGCCATAGGGCTGGCGTTCCTACTGGTACTGAGAGTATCCGTCACAACGTTATTGCCCTTAACCAAGTTTCAGCTTGGACTATCCACCTAAACGTTACAGAGTTGTGACCATTGATTATTATAATGAAATATGTGTCACGATTTATTCAATTTGTTTGTTCAAAAATAAAGTATTATAGACTCACGCAGTGTCTTTGAGATGTAACAGCTATGAGCAAATAACAGTGACCTTGAATGATCCTGACCCCAGTGACCACAACTTCAGTCCCAAGCTTCCTATCCATGTCAGATGCATACACACCAACTTTTGTTTCAATATCACATTCCTAACTAAAGTTAGTGCCTATTAAAATTTGTTTAAAAGTTGTAAATATATAATTATGAGGAAAAATATGGTTCAAGCCCTTGTTTCAAGTCATTTTGTTTGAAATGATTCTTACTTATGCAAGAAATACTATTGAAGGTTTACCACAACTAATTACATGTAAGCGTCCGATGTGTAGTCGTATGTAGTTCCTATAATAAAAAGTAATCCCTCCTTTTTTGATGAAAACGGGCATTATAAGTAGGGGAAAACTGCCCATTTCTGTTCGATTTTGTGGTTGTATGTATAAGAAGCGTATTAATAAGTTTTACTGGATCACTGATGAACATTTTCAAAATTTCGACTCTAGGCTTACACTTTGTGAGCAATCAAAACGGTCAATCAATGAAAACAGCTGTACCCTTTAACTGTTTAGTAAACAAACAAGAATTTTCTTACATGTCTTGTGACCCCACCTTTTCTGGAGATTTTTCAAGTGGAAAATTAGTTTTCTATATGAACATTACACTGCTGCATTATCCATACTTGAGTTGAATTTGCAGCAAATCATTAATATGTGACACTTTAACATTGGTGTCTATAGGGAAAATAATAAGTGGTATAATACCGTGAAAATACGCGCCTAATTGTAATACAACGATAAACACAAAGGAGATCAAATATCAGGACGGTTACCAACAGATACCAGTATTGCATTTCCCATAGGCCTCCATTATGACCTTTTGGCTTACAACCCCTATTCCTATATCTGAACGATGAAAAAAACTAACTTATTTCAAAGAACTATCTTAGAGACACTAAAATTGACCAGCAAATTTGCGGTAATGTAATGCGTTCAACCTCTAATACTTCACTGAAGGGGGCACCCCAGAATGGCAATAAAAAGAAATTTTAGTTTTTTTCCAAATAAACCTCAGTTACAATTGTACCCATAAAATGCAAATTCCTAAATGAACATGTTTTATGTTGAAAATATAATTGTTTGAAGTTTTATGGGGATTTGTTATGATTTGGATAATTTAATCCAATCAGAATCTACCTTACACTCTGACTATATGCCCTAATAGACCGTATACCTTTTCAACCAATCAGAAGCCCAAATCAATAGTGGTATCAGCAGAACAGTCTAACAACAGCAGAGACAATCTCTACCCAGTGTTGTCGTTCCTTGCATACACATACACCTCTGTCAACGTCTCATCAAATACCAAGGATCTTAGCAAACGATGAAAAAAGATGGAAATGCAAAATTTCTTTGTTGCACTAATATTTTTCTGAATTAATTTGATATGAAATGCTTAAATTACAAAAAACAAACATTTTTTGACTTAAATGTTTTAAATATACAGTAAATTATGCTCGGAATTATATTGCGGTAAAATAAAGGTTTGTACTTTGGCATATCACTCCGCCGTCAAAACATTCAAAATACGAACCACCAAATCGTTCCCATAGGGTTACAGTACAGCATTTTGCTTACCAGCACTTTCCAGTATCACATAGCGCTTAAAAGCCTACCTTAAATTAAATTACTGACTTAAAACATATATCAACATGTAGAAAATAAGTCGTGTTTCTTTCGACAGTTTACGTGTCAATCTGCAGGCGATAGTTGGTGGTGCCACGGTGTTGACATTTTGTTCGCCATTTTGATATTTTAGCTATGGTCATGTGACAAATTATCATGTGATCGCAGGCTTCTACAATGTAATGGCCTCTGGGAGATATTGCAGCAGAGAGGCAGGTAAGGCTAGAAGGGAGGTAATTTACAGGTCACCGTTATCTTCCAGTATTCTACGATAAATGGTATATGACTTTAACGATGTCAGTGATGTTCTATTGGTTAAACAAAGAAGCTAAGGCACACTAACTACTTTGAACAATATACTTATGTTTACATATATACGCATAACATATAAAACAGTTTAAACAAATGTCAACAAATGATCATGTATTTATATAGTTAAAGTGAAATATCACAGACGGTTTGGTATTAACACTGAACAAATTACAGCTCTGAACCTGACATGTATATATGCACAATGTAACCAGCTTGACAAGCCTTATAAGTACAATGTAAGAAATACTATACTCAGTTGCAACAGAAAGTGTACACTTTGAAAATTTTACTTTACACCCTATCCTCTTTATCAAGCGACAGTCCCTTAATGATTCGACCTATTGAAAAACAAATGACAACATGATATTGGCAATGTAATGATAAAAAACTTTGGTACCAAATTTGGCACATTCATTTTGGAATTTGTCAATTTAATTCTAAAAAATCTTTATTCAGTTAAATCTAAACAAAACTCAGTGTCCACTTTCTTTTGCAACTCAGTATATAACTCAAATAGCGTAGTAGACGTCAAATACCGTTTATCGTATTTTTTTTGTCTCGATATATGTTTCACCGTTTTGAAGTGAACCTTTTCTTTTCCTTGTGCTTTTTTTTTTAAAGAAAATTAAAGTGACACACGGACAATCTTGAAATTGTTGTCAAACAATCAAATGTACACCTAGATTGAATAATCAAGGATGATTTTGACTATATTTTTTTTAAAATAGCTGGGATAGCCAACAACAACCAAATTTTACAACACATGTACACCGTTTCTAAACGTATACACAGTATAAACGGCTTTAACCAGCAAGACCAAACCCCAAAAATGGAGCGTCGAATTAAAGGGATTGATGCGCTGTTTTTAAACAATGTTTATTTTAAAGGGCTCGGAAAAACTTGAAAAAATCTCAAAGAATTATCAAAATGCCATGAAAAATAAAGGAGATATGACCTATTGAATATTTGCAAAGTAACATAAATAGAGGCCGCCATATATGATCAATGACGTCATCGCGCCTTTTTACCATATACGGCATACTGACAAAATGTCTTTTAAAGCAAAGAAGACCACTACAAATGAAACATAACTATACAATGCATACATTTTATATCTGTATATTCGTGTTTAATCAATTTGCATTGATTTTCATTGCTTTAAAATATATTTTGTCAATATGCCATTAAAAAAAATTATGGTAAAAGGTGCAATGACCTTATCGTTCCAAGAAGGCCGCCTCCATTTTTTTTTTTGAGAGTTTCAATAGGACATATCTCCTTTATTTTTTCATGGCATTTTGATAATTCTTTCAGCATTTTTTAAGTTTTTAAGTCCTTTTAATAAATATAGTTTGAAAATAGTGCATCAACCCCGAATTACTAACTCATAATTCATATTCAATCACGCGTATTTTAAGAACCCGTTAATTCATCTTTTATTTTTAATCGGCAAATTTACATTATTATATGACCTGAACACATGGATAGAGTTTTGATAAACGGTTTTTAGTGTAATTTTGCCGTTATTTGGCGGGTTAGCTACTTTAAAAAAACGAACACACCAAATAACGACAAAATTACATTAAACAACCGTTTACCAAAACGATATCCACGTCATATAATACTGTATATGTGCAGATTCAGGTCATATACTATTATACTAATGTATCATATGTGCAGATTGAACGTATAGGTTTTACGGGTTCTTAAAATAACCGTGACTGAATATGCGTAAAACGAATTATGAGTTGGTAACTCTTATTGTATATTGTATGTTGTGTCTATAGAGTTTGGATTCTCAAAATATGTAAGTTATATGTATATATTTCGTCTTCATTAGGTTTCGAAACAGTGTACAGTACATCTTTTGTAAAATGTGCCTATTGATAGGGACTTTAACATCAAGATTGCCGTGTGTGACTTAACAGTTAACTTATTTTATACAGAACACCTAGTTAGATCGTACTATCTAGAGTGAACATTGTGGGCGGGCAAACAAGGTTGGTTTATCAGACATCCTCTAGGTAATTGTTCCAGTAATCTACTAACAATCTCGTTAACATTCCACCCTAATCGCACTTTGATACACTGCACTTCTGGGACCCGACATCATTCCATCAGAGGTCATGTAACACTGAACTGCCATCTAACCAATATTGATTAGCGGATAAACCAAATCAGTCCATATTAAGGACTATTGGTCCGCCATCTTTATAATAAAAAAAAGGGTAGGGGATGGTCAAGTGGAATTTTCAACCAAATGCATATTTTAGGCATGAGCAATGTCAACCATATAGCACATGACATCACTTCAACACTATATATATTGTTGTGAACATAATATGATTATCAGTAGTATACTTATATGGCAGAAATTGTCATTATGCAGTTTTACTCAAAGTTGTTTTGTTCTTTATGTGAAATAAATTGGTCCATAGAATAATCCATTTATCCAGCGAGAGCAGATGAGACATCATTTCTAAATAAAATAAGCCATGTTATCACATCATCCAAGTTTCAAAGCACACCATCGTTAACTATATTCTTTCAATGACATGTATCCCAATAATTATCCCAATGCTACTGTATTGTATGGTGAAATTGACGGACTTTTTCTGTCAAAATAAAAGGCTAACGTCACCCTAACACAATTTGCGACCATTACACGACTGATATACCGTCACAAAACTATAAATTCAATACAGTTAACCCTACATTCTAACGCATTTGACAAAAATCCTGCAATCTGATTGGTTGACTTTCCACAAATGTGCGACTATTAAATAGTGCATAAACCGTCGCAAATCAAGTCATGTGATGTTAAACCGTCAAAATTTAGTTTTATTTGAAAGCGATTGTAAGAAAAAATTCCAAAAACACTGAAATGCGTTAGCGAAAATGTTAACTTTTGTCGTTTAAACGGTCGCAAATCGTGTTTAACGTCTCCGCTAATGCATCGTCATTAAACAAAATTTGCGACCATTAAGGACTATTTGAAAAAAATAATCCAAAATCGATGGGAAATAGTCAAGTGAATTATTCAACCAAATACGTATTTTAGGAATGAGCAATGTCAACCATATAGTACATGACAGTAATTCAACACTATTGATGTGTACATAATATTAGAAAGAATACTGAATACAGTACTGAGATGGTTCACATTTTCAAGGCGAAACTTCAACATTTACGAATTTCATGTTACAAAGTGAACTGTGATTAACAAGTCTACAATAGCACAGTTTTGTCCTTTCTCTAACTAGATGCCACCATTTTTGTTTACAAAACATTGTCGGATTTCACTAGGTTTATTACTTGGAATAAAGTGTGCAGTATATAAATTATATAGCGAAACTACTCGAGTTGCGTTTCTTTCTTCCTCTGATATATTAATGTTGATATACAAATAATGTTTTGCTTTCTCTTTTAACGGTATAACAGGCCCTATCAGTATTCTATATATTTTATTTAAGGAATGAATGAAATAAAAGAAAGAAAATCATGTAAATAACAGATTTAAACTAGTCTTATGTCGAAACGAAAAAACGAAAAACAAGATTACGAAGTGGGTTATTAACAGAGGAACACGTGTTCTTAACAGTCGGTCAGTACACATATGTGAGGTGTATTAAAAGGATTGGCAATAAGTGAAAGTTGTACCATAGCTCAAAGTCTAATGGGTTTCCATTGTTCCTGATATAATGTTCACAAACTCGAAAACCCGTGCAATAACTGACGGTATATTTCAGCCGTGTTATAACTGACAAATTTGGCAGTTTTAGCACGGTGTACACAACTACCTTTTGCAAAAAACATACCTATGGTATAAAACAGCTCTTTTCTCGTATATGCGATTGATCCTTCACTCTCGTGTAAGCCCTCGAAAAGCAGCATAAAACGCATATACTCGAAAAATATATATAATGTTTTATACATATTACTTGAAAATTACGTTATACCACGTATATGCATGTATGCCCCTTGCCGAAACGAAACACAATATGACAGGGTGTTGGTTAATACGAAACAATACTGTTTTTATTGGTTTTGATTTCTTACTTTCTGAGAATGATTTGCAAATATTCAATGTGTGAAGAAAAAACGTATATGCATGTATGCCCCTTGCCGAAACGAAACACAATATGACAGGGTGTTGGTTAATACGAAACAATACTATTTTTATTGGTTTTGATTTCTTACTTTCTGAGAATGATTTGCAAATATTCAATGTGTGAAGAAACAAGCGTATCGCCGCTAGGTTTTAAGAATCAAAATTGCCGCGTATCCCTTTATACATATTAAAACATATCATTTACAGTAATTATATCATTCCATAAATAAATATTACAGCATATTTTACAATTATAAATATCACATCTTCCGCAATTATCATGTAGAACGAAATAACACCGAAATAAACGGCATTCTTACAAGGACATTACAGTAATTCTTATCATTTATATTTCATTCAATGTTATAAAAACAATTCATAAAATAAATAATTCGTTTTCTGCTGCTTAATTGTGCTCGCTATCAATAGCACAAAATAGCAACAATTAGTTCGTTTGAGTTTTATTTCCCTTCGTATCTTCTATGGCCATATATACGAATTCTTCCATGAAAATATGTACGTATATATGTCCAGTACGTATATATGTCCATGAGTTTTCATAAAACTTGTTGTGTTTTTCATTACATTATTGTTAACCTTCGTTTAAATAATGGGTCGCACATGGCATCGACGATTTGATAGAACATGTTGATTCTTTAAAGTCATTATTACTTTCAACATTGTTTGCAATTTCTATCCATATCACGAGCGAACTATGGCCACAACTAGCATCGAATGACTTATCCTTTATCTGATCACCAAAACCATGTCTCCTGACTCGCTAATAGCCGAGAACAAAGGTCTGAAAGATCACAAATACACGTTAGTTCCACCATGAATGTATGAGGTAGTGCAGTCCCCACACGGCATGTAAAAAACGCGCATCTTCTGTATTCACACATCAAACATCCGGTACATATGCTGTTTTTATAAACACATATTACATCCGGTACGCATGTATCCGGTACGCATGTACATTCTGTACTTCCGGTATATATGCACGTTCTGCATTTACACATTTAACATCCGGTATGTATGTACGCATTTAACACCCGGTATGTATGCATGCACCTTATGCATCATCCAGTACGTATTCTACGTTACTTTTTTGGAAAAGGTGCTTTCCGTGTACCTTTTTTCATGTACTTTCTGTAGCAGCACACCGAGTGCCTTTTTCTTTCTTGATGGAGCTATGTAGTGTGGCCTCCCCTTAGAACATAACTCGTAATCTACCGACTCGTACAGGAACTTATTAAGTTCTGTGTTTGTTCTTTGTTTCAGCTTTTCACTAGCGTAGTTCATTAATAGGAAGCCGGAAGAATCATCAGTATCGTCGACCATATAGGTGGCTCTGTTTGTCCCGTGTCTGCTGCCTTCGCTATGTTTCCGCCCGTTTCTTATCGTTTGTAACTCTTGGAATATTTGCCATACCCTATCACCTCTTGGCTTTACCTACAAGCACATTTTTTTAAAAATATTATGAGTATTATTATATAGTGCATGGTAGAATTGTTTGAAGTAAAATATCATATTGAAACACGCAGTATACTTTTTGCATGTAGGTCAAACACCCAATGCGTTAAAGCTTTCAATAGAAACAACAACATTCCAAAATTACTGTGATATGTACAGAGAAGCTAATGATTTTGTATCTGTCAACATTTTAAAAGTCAGGTATTAAGCGATTAACTTATTTAAACGTAACGCTGCGTATGTTTACAAAATGTATAGTATGGAAATACATATATACACTATTTGGGTGTATGCACTATCTGAGTGTATGCAAATACAACATACAAAATATATTATGTATTCTACATTCAAAACAATTGTAAAATATGTATATATATATAAGAACCATATCGCGTATCTACAACTGTATAGCGATTTTGTTATTTAGTGCCCCTTGTGGTACAACAACTGCAATCTCACAAAC
This sequence comes from Cyrtodaria siliqua, assembly GCA_037043455.1. NCBI lineage: Eukaryota > Metazoa > Mollusca > Bivalvia > Adapedonta > Hiatellidae > Cyrtodaria > Cyrtodaria siliqua. The sequence goes on from JAWPHD010005935.1 coordinate 146,500, forward strand.
ACACTATCACATGCTGAGGGGTAGGACGCCCACCACCCGCCCCCATTCATATTTATTTTGTCATTTTTTATCATGCTCATTCAAGGTCTTTGTCATGAGACCGCGTATGCAAACGTGGAAATGTAACTGGCGTGTCTACAATAGAATTTGCAGCAACTCTGCAGTTCTGCAGGTAAGACGGATCTAGGCCCATTCCCCATAGTTTATCTTGGTGTAAATGGAGAATGAGCCTGGCACGTTCATTCCTGTTAGGCGCCATATAACCTTTCATGAGTTGGTGCGCCTTAAAACCCAATTCAATTCAATTGCTATTTAGTTTTTAGCTAATGTTCAACAACTTGATATCTGTATGTAATAATGTATCACGAGGCAACAGTTGATTCTTTGAATGCTGAAGTGTCTGATGCATAGTTACCATTAATCTAAAATAAACAAATACACGTATCTATGTGTCTCATAAAAAGAAAATGGAAACGAATAAGGAAATAAACATTTTAAAAGAAAGTGAAAGACTTGAAACGCAAAGTGAAATAATTTATAACTTACTTCAGGAATAACAGAAGAAGCAATATATGATCTCTGGAAAAAATAAATAAACAAAGAAGACGTTTTCGTGAGATCTAAAGTAAGATGGATTAAAGAAGGAGACACCTTTTCAAATTACTGTTTGCAATTTTGAAAATAGAAATCATGTTTCAAAAAACAACATGTATATGAATTCTCTCTGATTTTTTAATCGGGAATCACTTTAAAAATACAAAATGAAAATTCTAAATGAAAAAAACAACACAAAAACTTTAATGCACCAAAATTAGGTGAACAAATTAAATTGTCAATTGAGGGTACACTTAACATATACTGAAATGCTAAATAGCATTAACAGTGTCTTTTTCTAATTTAATAATATTTTATTGCTTGGTGTTATTTACATAAATACATGTGATATAAAAATTACAATAATAAATAACATTTACAAATGGATTGGACCACGAGTTATCACAACATCAGTTACGGTCCTTTCCAAAGTGTCAATAACACACACACAAGTAACTCTGGTTTGCAATCGATTTTTTTATTTTTTCCTGGGTCTATATTAGTATTTTTAGTTAGTTCAATATGCTATGCATATTTACATGGAGAGGTCTCTATAACACAAAACAAATGAGTAATAACTTGTATTCCAAAAGGTAAAAAAAAAGATATTTGTTTAAAAAATGGCGACAGTTCCTCTACTAAACTTTTCCTATAAAACAATATTATGTAGAAAAAAATGCATTGTGTGTACTATTATTCACGAGGACCAAAATGGTTTTTTAACAGGTAGATTTATGGGAACACATACACTCAACGACTTTAAAAACGCAACAGGGAAGTAAACTAAGATAACTGACATATGGGAAGTAAACTAAGATAACTGACATATTTCAATAGAAATTAAATTTTAATTTCATCTGTTCTATTTAACCATATCTACAGCTGAATTGCTGAAACTGTCATTCAAAATGATCAACATTAAACTTGTTAAATTCAAAATATAACAGTACTACCCCTAAAAGCAAAAGTCAGTTTCATGGAGATTTATGATAAAGATCCCGCACAGTTTTTATTTTGGCCCTTCAAATTCAAGCCTGATAAAGCTGTTTTACCATAATACGGAATCTGGTGTTATTGTGAATGGACATATGTAAGACTGGTTTTATTTACAGAGAGGTTGTCGTCAAGGATATTCTTTGCCAACCTACTTGTTCATATGCGAGGAAGTGTTAGTTGTGTTGCTAAGAAACAACCTAATATTAAAGGTATTAACACAAATAAGTAATAGATAGAGTATGGTCTCATCGAGTAACCAACCAACGAGATGAGACCATACTCTATTTGTTTTGTAGCACGTCAATTTCAGCTTTCTGCCATACTCTAACTTCCGATAACTGGTAGTTAGAGTACATCATTTATTCTGACAGGAGTAAGTCATAGTGACCGTACTCTAAATTCCAATATCCGGTAGTTGTAGCACGGCATAACCACGCCCCTTTAGTTACCCTAAATTAAACGATATAATGCTCTGCATTCATCAAAGGAAATGTCACCGACCATGCTACAATTTCAATTAAACGATTTATACCTGTGTAAATACAAAGGAAATTTCAGTGACCATCCTACAACAAAGAATATTCAATATCTCTATATGCAGACAATACGAGTTTGACTCGAGATGGCTCCAGAGAATCATGTTCTCACGCCCGTTCTCACAAAGGAAATTTCAGTGACCATCCTACAACAAAGAATATTCAGTATCTCTATATGCAGATGATACGAGTTTGACTCGAGATGGCTCCAGAGAATCATGTTCTCACGCCCGTTCTCACGCCCGTTCTCACGCCCGTTTTCACTCCATGTTGACACTAAACGTGTATTCAAATATATTAATATGGACAAAAAACAGTTAATTGGTTTGGATCTAAAAAATAAATCTATTTAAAACTGTACCCTGGATACAACTTTTGTTTTGAAATGAATTTTACAGTACTAGGTATTAGATTTTCAACAGATCCGACTTCTAAAGTAAACACCAACTCTGACATGAAAAATTGAAAATATAAGAAGATTACGTGCTTGCTGGTCAAAAAGAATACTAACATGTCTCTAAAAAGTCTAGCACTCTCGAAACTCAAATGTAAAATCAGGAATTCCAAACACAGCAGCAGATAAAATTAAAATTATCCATAATATGTTTAACCATTTTTGTTTGGAGTAACTCAAAAGATAAAATAAAAAGAATCATTGAACACAAGCTCATATATTTGGATTGTTTATAGTTGATTCATTTATATCGGCGATAAAAATAATCTTGTTCGCAGAATTGCCCAGACTGAAAATAAATATACCTACCTTATAAAAAAACTATTTTGGCTGTAAAATGTTGCAATCTCTTTACTGTTCATGTCAATGTTTCTAATGGTCAAAGTAGAATTTCAACATTTATAAACTTCGTGTTGCAAAGGGCATTATGATTAAGAAGTATACTACAGCACAGGTTTGTCCTTTCTATAACTACGCAGTGCCCTCTCCGCACACCCACCCCAATCCCCAACTTTGTTTTTAGAAAGCACCTTGGTATTTATCTCCGATCGCTCTTTCGTACTCTTTGTATAGGAAAGAATCTAAGGAGAGACATCTTCACAACATTAAGAACTGAAAGGGAGGGAGAGAAGCGACCGACCGCGGTTTCTTAATGGCGAAGATTTCTCTTTATAGCCTCTATCCGTCTTAAAGTTAACCATAGGTTTATCAATAGTGTTTATAGGTCACTCTCGTAATCGTGAAGAGCACTGGTAGTAAAATCTTCATGAATAATTGGTGCAAGTATTTGAAAATCTGAGGCAAATGATTGGTTTAAAAAGTTGTGTAAACGCTTTATAGTTATTGCAGTGTCAGCTATATTATCTAATTGTTATACCCTTCACATTAACCTAGATTTTTTCTCAATTAAACACGATATTACAAATCATAACACTAGAATGAGAATAACAGTTGTATTAATCGAATGTAATTCAATTAGAAGACTACAGTACTATGTCACCAAGCACAGTGTAAGTGCATGCAATATACCTAGTGAAATTGATTTACAATATACTTTTGATTTTCAAAGTATGCTGTATTTGGGATGTGTACTTTTAACGTTTTAAAAACATAAAATTAATGTACATGTTATATTCGAACGACACTAACAATAATTGACAAAAGAGTGTATTTGTATAATAACAACACTTATAGGTAATCGATATTATTTGATGTTAGACAACGTGAGTATACTAAAAATCACATTTCTTTGGTAAATATTGTATATATGTGTATTGCTGAGGGCCTCATGGAAGATTGACCAGTTTCAAATGAGTTCTTTCGTTAAATTAAGTATTTATTATTATTATTATCATCATCATCATCATCATCATCATCATCATCATCATCATCATCATTATTATCATCATCATCTATTATCATCTATTATCATCTATTATCATCATTATTATTATTATTATTATTATTATTATTATTATTATTATTATAGACATCATGAAGTGATTGAACATTTATAATAAATATATTGTGAATGATTTTGAAAAACAACAACACATATTTCAATGTGTGTGTGTGTGTGTGTAATTCTAAGGTTTATAGTCCGTCCGCCAACGAACACGTCAGGGTATACCTGACGCGATGGGCACAATAGAGTCTGGACTTCACATATTTCAATGGCCTTAAATGTGCTAAAACTGACGTAAAACTCCACTTAAACATCGTTATGTGACCAATACAGATATATATGTAACATTATTATACACCGTGCAGTACATGCACACAGTACATCAAACGTGCGCAATAGCAATTGAAACATTTACAATACAGTACACCAAAAAAAGATGTCGAATAATTATGTGTTTTAATTATTCATGCAAAACACATGCCTTCCTGTATATTGTTAGGCCACCGTTTATTGTGGAATACGTGTGGTTTAACCCTTAACCCTTTTAGCACGACTATAATAGCTTTTGCATCTATTGTAAACCCGGATTAGTCTGCGAGTAACTCTAACCCACAACGGTGTAACTCGCAGGCTGATCAGGGTTTACAATGTCCGGCTGCTGATCATTCATTTTCCTCAAAACACCCCTTTGTCACATAAATGAAATGGTCTTAATTCAAAGAAAGAACAGTCCATTATATATATGTAGCGGGTTAAGGTTAAATGATGCACACACGCAGGCAGTGCGTCGTCGACAGTTAGCTCGGAAAATCGAACGTAACAGTTACACGCACATGATAACTGCAGGAGTAACAGTTACATGCACATGCTAACTGCAGTACTATAATTGTGCAAAATGTAAAATACAAGCCCATTGCCCCTTTTTTACCATTATATACTGGACTTCTCAAATATTCCAGCGAGTTTCTGGTCTGAAATCAAGACTTTAGACTATATCATGCAGGTACATATATATATATGATACTTTTACGTAATATACATTTTAAATATCAACTTCACGTACATGATTAAAAGTATATACTGATTTTAATTACAAAATACCTATTTCCCCACAGGTAATAATCATTAGACCCGTGCCAATATGTTCAGTAAGTGGAACCTCTTAATATCGTGTATTCGCAACATCTCGATTAATTCCATGGAATGTGATTCCGAACTAGTATAGATCATCTGCGACGTTTACTTGTTTTCAAGGCAAACAGAACTTTCTTCTATTTGTTTAACGCGGAGCCATTTTACCGAGATTCTGGTATCCTTTCTGATTGGCTGATACAGACGTACCTTTTATCCAAGATATACAGAATGGCAGAAAAACAATACATTATTAAATAAACAAAGAAAGAAACTTCATCTTTATATCAACGAACTAAATGTGTTTCCTGTTTCTTTTTTTCTGCAAAAACAGTCTAGACGTTTGTATTTACAATCAAGTGTCGAAGATGATCAATACTAGTTCAGTAACAACGCGTTCGTAAGAGACGGTTAATATCGCGTATTCGCAACATCACGATAAATAACATGGAATGTGATTCTGATGACCGAGATTGTACGAATGCGGTCACTATGCACATTCCTGTTGGGCAATGGCGCCATATAAGCTTTATGATGTTGCTGTGCCGTAAATCTTAATTTATAGTTTAAAATCGGAATCGTTAAATATTTCAGAGCTTGAATTATGATCATTAATCGCTTGACATGTATCACAGGCTCTATGGCTTTCTATGTAGAAAACACATATAACATAAAACAAGCTTTTGTATCCAATAATTTCTAAGCGATATTTAAGTAAAACATCCTACAATTATTAACAAGGGCAGTAGGTTTCAGACCCGTAGCTACGCTGAGGCAAACCGAGGCAATTGCGAAGGTAGAGTTTTGGGAATGTACCAAACATTGTATGTAGCATTCTAACGGAATATCAAATAAAATCGCTAAAATATACTTGACAGTATTTGTCTAACTAAAAATAATTGAAAATGTGGCCCGGGAATGCACAAAAATACAGGAAATCACATGTAAAAATCAACAGTTTGTCTGGTGTACATGTCCTCAGACCCCGCTAGGAACAGATTTGCCTCGGTGAAATTTCAGGACTGGCTACGGGCCTGGGTTTTGTGAATCCTTTTAAAACTGTTCAGTACTGAATACATCTTGTGTCCCTTACTTGAGCTTAGCTATGCATTTATTTATTAAATTAAGGTACGAAGAAAATAACGTTTTATGTGTATGCCGGTTTCGTAGGTACTGAAACAAGCACGAATGAACTGCTGTGCACATAATACACTCTCACACCCACTGAAACAAGCACGAATGAACTGCTGTGCACATAATACACTCTCACACCCACTGAAACAAGCACGAATGAACTGCTGTGCACATAATACACTCTCACACCCACTGAAACAAGCACGAATGAACTGCTGTGCACATAATACACTCTCACACCCACTGAAACAAGCACGAATGAACTGCTGTGCACATAATACACTCTCACACCCACTGAAACAAGCACGAATGAACTGCTGTGCACATAATACTCTCTCACACCCACTGAAACAAGCACGAATGAACTGCTGTGCACATAAAACACTCTCACACCCACTGAAACAAGCACGAATGAACTGCTGTGCACATAATACACTCTCACACCCACTGAAACAAGCACGAATGAACTGCTGTGCACATAAATACACTCTCACACCCACTGAAACAAGCACGAATGAACTGCTGTGCACATAATACACTCTCACACCCACTGAAACAAGCCGAATGAACTGCTTGTGTACATAATTACTCTCTCACACCTCCACTGAAACAAGCACGAATGAACTGCTGTGCACATAATACACTCTCACCACAGACACCTCGCAAACA